>PVIJ01011370.1:0-55028 GCA_004024925.1 Scalopus aquaticus
GATATAATCCCATCTGTTTATATTGTCTTTCACTTCCTTCGCTTTGAGGGATGTGTCTTTCAAGATTTTGCTGAGATGTATGTCATGTAGAGTTTTGCCTATATTTTCTTCTATACATTTTATGGTTTCAGGTCTTACATCCAGGTCTTTTATCCATTTTGAGTTGACTTTTGTGCAGGGTGTGAGGTAGTAGTCTAGCGGCGAACAGACGCTGTGATAAGGCTCTCCTACAAAAAATCGATTTATGGAGAAAAATATCCCTAACTTTGAGAGCTGTCTCAAAGAGAACCGGATGCCCTACGCAATACAATTGACCCCGGGGGTGCTTTGGACTTAAAAATCCCTTGGGCTTGCTACAAGCATTAAAATCCATGTAGATTTTGGTAAGAGGTCTGCCTCACTAAAATGTTTTTTTTATTAATATATATATTTTTATTGTTATGGATGTCTTTTATATTTTGTATTCCTCCTGGGCAGCCCACCACCAATTCACCCGTGATCCATCTCCATGGTCCCTTGTGTCCTTTTCTACTCCATTTTGTGCCCTTATCCTCCCCTTCTTCCCACCCGCACCTCCTGCTGAGTGTCTCTCTCCTATTTGGTTTCCCTATAGTCCTGTTATAAGTGAAACCATACGATATTTTTCTCTTTCTTTCTGGCTTATTTCACTGATCATGATCCCCTCTAGCTCCATCCATGTCACTGCAAATTGCATGTGTTTATCTTCTTTGAATGCTGAATAGTATTCCACTGTGTATATGTACCACATCTTCTTGATCCAATCATCTATTTTGGGACATCTGGGTTGCTTCCATACCTTTGCTATTGTGAACAGTGCTGCAATGAACATACAGGTGCATGTATCCTTTTGGATTAGAGTTTTTGTGTCCTTTGGGTAGATTCCCAAAAGTGGGATTGCTGGGTCATATGGAAGCTCCATGTTTAGCAGTTTGAGGAATCGCCATACAGCTTTCCACAGTGGTTGGACCAGTTCGCATTCCCACCAGCAGTGTAGAAGAGTTCCTTTTTCTCCACATCCTTTCCAACATTTGTTGTTGCCTGTATTTTTAATGCGTGCCATCCTCACAGGTGTGAGGTGGTATCTCATTGTGGTTTTGAGTTGCATTTTCTTGATTGTAAGTGATGTTGAACATTTTTTCATGTACCTGTTGGCATCACTGAGATGTTAACACATGGTAGTTGTCTGTCTAAGAGACACAGTCAAGGAGGAAGGTCCAGTGACCCAGAGGTCACAAAGCACCTCAGTCTCACTTTTAATGAAAATATTCTTCTGGAAATTTCCTCACAGTCAGGAACAAAGAGAACCTCTGTTCTAGAAAGTAATATATCCTCTTATCTCCTTGTGTTTTGACTATAATGACCTCAAAGGGTGGGTGATGGTTTCACTGGCTTAGAAAAGTGCTTCCCTTATGGGGTGGAGAGCAAGTGACCCAAAGTGCAGGACATTGGCTTGGCTTATCCAAGTGAATGATGGATGTGATCTCCCTTTGGGACAGGAGCAAAGTGGCAGTTTGCTTTCCCTTCGACACCAATGGCTTTGATACATGTGTGCTTACTGTTAGTACTCGTGAATGGGGTAACCAGTGAAGGCCAAGAGGAGATTTAGCCAATGTCAGCATCAAAGAAAATTCCTCACATCTCATTTTGATTCTGATAGAAATATCATAACATTAAATTGTAGTCTATTAAGTTATTGAAAATGGTAATGTTTTCCCATAGAGCCCATATCTAGATCATTATTTTATTCATCTGAGCTAATTTATAAAATCATCAAGGAACAAGATAAGATCAAGATAAGAAATCAGGCACAGAAAATCAGATTTTAGGTTTAAAGAAAAACCTGGCAGATTCTAGCACTCCTTGGAGAATTGTTCAGTCACCCACGTTTTACTTGAGTGACACTATAGACCTGGCATATTATCTTACGTTTTCAGCTTTTTAGAACACTTTGAGGACTTGCAGCCTCCTGGTGCTCTGACCTCAGACCTCTGTGGTGTTAGAGAAGGCGGGGTGAGGTGCAGGTGAGAGCCACCTCCATGGCCCTCCTTCTCCATTATTCGAGATAGTCCATGAAACTTCCATGTGGCAAGCAGTGCATGTCATCATCCATTTCCCAGCCAGAGACTTGATAGCCTGGGAAAGAAATATTTCAGGAAGCTCGGAATGGGCTTGATTATAAATTGTTCAGTATTACCTAACCTGACAGCAATTACACTTTTTAGGTATTGGGGACCTACTGGCTCAATGTGATCTGACAAGTGGAGAGGATGCCCATATTGGCAGGCCAACAGGGCTTGGGTGGATAGGAACAGAGGCTATAAGCATGGAGCTGAATTAGGGTTTAAGCAGGAGACTGGGGTTCCCATGGTAAATGGGTCAAGTGCTGGCTCCACCTGTGCTTTGGCAGTTATCTATGGTTATGTTTCTTTCTGTCTCTGATTCCTTGTGCTTTAAGTACAGGACTTGGCACATAACAATAGGAGTTAATAATAATCGAGTATTGCCTATTATTATTTGCATTATTTTTTAAAGATTTATTTATTTATGCATACAAGCTGGAGTACAGGCATACAAGACTGGGGTCTGCAAGAGGGTTCACCAGAGACAAAGTGGGGAGCAGAACAGGAAGGTCGGAGGAAATACACTGCTGAGGAGAGCAGCGGGCAGGGCAAGGCAGGAGATGTTTGTCGCGCCATGTGGGAATCTCCCCCGCCTGGCGCCGAACTCACTTCGCCACTGCTGACAGTGTCACAGTGCAGCGCTTAACCTCTGCACCACCAGGGAGGCCCAATTAGCATTATTTTCTAGTGCCTACCACACCTGTCTCTAGTAATCTTTCTCAAGTTCATTGGATAGAATGAAAGTCTGGTTGTGAGAGGACCATTTTACCTGGCTTTTTCACCAGTTTTTCTATGAACACTAACAAACTTAGTCCAGAATGCTAAGATGATTTCAGAACCCCCTCTGTTTCTCCCCACCACCTCCACAAGACTCTGTGTGTTCTCCCTGTCTTTACCATCGCCAATTTCTGCTATCAATACGTGCCTTTCTTTCAGGAAGCTTAGTGACCCACAAAAGAAAACGGAGGGGCCAAAAGTTATGCTGCAGATCTGAAATGCAGTAGTTTTATAAGTGTAACACTACAAACTTAGAATAGGCACTTTGGTCATTACAGTATAATAATTTAGCATTTTAAGATAATAGATGACATACAAAATGACCACTGTGCACTGCAGTAGTTCTAGTTAATTTTCAAATTGTAAATATGAGAAGCAGCAAGAGAAAGGATTGCATTTGTAGATCTTTCAAAGGAGAAGACCCCATATGACAAAGGAGAAGACCCCTGACCCCATGGCCACAGACCTGACGGAGGTGTGATGGAGAGGCCTCTGCCAGCCGCTCTTCTGGGAGATGCCAGCCATATGCTGTCCCCAAAATAGAATAAAAACCAGCCTGAGATAGGAAGAATCCACAAAGCTGAAAATGTATAATATTAAAACAATAGAACTTTCAAATGATGATTTCTATAAATTTGGAGCATTCATCCTGATTTGGGACACCCTGAAGATAGTCTCAAATGTTCATATTAGAAAAGCAAAAACAATGAGCTCTGTACCCAACCCAAGAAGTCAAAAAAGAATACAGCAAAGCATAAAGAAGTAAAAAGAAGAACGTCAGGAGCAGAACTTTATAAACTGGAAAGCAAAGAGCTAGCAAGTAAGATTACTAACCACTCCTTGAAAATCCTAACAAGATCAGTTACTAGGAGGCAAACTTGAGCAATAAGAATATGTAGGAACATAGTACTTATGACTTAAAATAATAGTTTAATTAAAAATATTTTATTAAAATAATGCCTCTTGGGCCTCCCTGGTCTTGCAATGGGTTAACCGCAGTACTATGAAGCTATCCAGAACCACCGCGACATGAGTTCGATACCCGGAGAGGGAGATTCCCACATGGCTCAGCAGACCTCTCCTGCTTCACCTGCTGCTCCCCTCAGCAGTGTACTTCAGTGGATCTGCCTGTTCTGCTTCCCACTCTGTCTCTGGTGAACCCTTTCACTGCCCCACACCTCTGACCTGAACCCCAGCTTGTATGCATGAATAAATAAATCTTTTTGAAAAATGCCTCTTGTTTCAAAAATTTAAGCTCTGGAACTTATATTCTGTACACATCCATTGCACCAGAACACCTTCCTGCCAAATCATTAATTTAAGCAAGTCATGGCAATTTAAGACTTATTTCTATCTGTGAAATTAAATGCATTTTTCCTTTGTGGGACGCTGTATTTAAAGACACAGTTTAGAGGAAGCAGTTCAGGTAAAGGCAATGGCAGCTGGTGTTGACTGCTTTCTCAATCTCTCCCTCTTCCTTCTCTGCTCCTCAAAAAACATGAGAACTAGGTAAGCAAAGAAAATTCCCACAGAATCAGCAATAGCAACAAATGTGTGGGGGGCTCAGCCAAGGAGGGCGAGGATGAGAGAAGCAGTGGGTGGTCTGGCAGAGTTGAGACTGGAGCCCCACACTGCAGCACGGCCTCCCAACACTCCCCGAGGCTGCGCACAGCCTCACGGGTGCGGCGAGGGCACTGGCCGAAAGGGCCAAGCCAGGCAGGCCACCGGTGAACTTTTCCAGCCTCTGAACTTTTAAAAGGAACAGACTGAAACCCCCTCCCAAGACCACACCCCACACCGAGGAGAACAGTCACTCTGGGAAGCGAGGGCCCCTGTGAAGACGGGAGCAGAGAAGGGAGGCTCAGAGGGAACAGTTATGTGGGCACCTCAGAGGGGGCTCCAGAGGCCCAGGGCTGGGGAAGCTGGGTGCCCAAGCCGGGAAACCAGCATCAGCCATGAAGAAGCCAGAGAAAGCAATAGAAAAGGGCTGTGCTTGAACCCCGAACTAGATTCTTGTCAGTAGAAAAAGAATGAGCAGTAGTAGCAGATTTTTAGAGATGATAAAGGTTTGCCAGAAAAATAAGCCCATGAAGTGGGTGAAAATTATAATCCAGTATTTCAAAATGAATGAAAATAAATCAGGAAAATAATGGAAGACCTAGAGAATAACATAAATCAATGTGAAAACGAGTGAAAAAAGAGATTATTTACTTCAGAAATGACTGAAATAGAAGGACAATTAATTTCAGTAAGGGAGAGGGACACCTTCCTCCTGAGGTGAGAGACCCAGGCCAAGGGACAGAGGGGTGCGGCTGCTATTCAGTGGGGGTGGGGAGTACATGCTGGTGTCGGGGCGCCCTGGAGGACAGGGCACTGCGCAGCCCACAGATTGATAGAGGTTTCTAGAGTGCAGCAGCCAGCGACTCAGGAAGGCTGGTAATCAGGATGCCAGCCCTCAGGGGGGTGTCTGGGCCACCCATTGGGCTCCCTGCCCCATCAGCAGAGGTGCTGGGTAAGGGTGAGGGGTCCAGAACAGACGGCTGGCGAGCACACGTGACTTCCCCCCCCCACCCCCCCACCCCCCCCACCCCCCCCGCCGGCCGCAGCGGGGGGGCCTGCAGCTCTCCCTCCCGTGCTACCCTGACAGGGAGACAGTAAGTTCCATCTTACTGTAGGAACCCGTGGGTCTGAGCGGCCCAAGGATAGACAGTGATGGATCCTGCCATCTGGGGATTCCCTCTGCACGCCCATACTCTGTTCTTAGAGGTCAGCTCTAACCCTCAGAGACAGTCAGTTCCCACTGCAGGGAACTGCCTCATCAAAGAGCAAAACCCCGCTCCCTGGGGGGCTGTGACAGTGACTTGCTGATGGCGGTCTCCAGATGCCATGCATTCGCTTGGAACAAGAAGGGCTACCCCAGCTCCCGAGTGTCCTGTAGGTGAAGCTCAGTCGCAGCTGAGGGCCAATGCAGTTTGTCCTTCTGCTTCAATCTGCCTTCGCTGCTGATCAGTGTCACCCCTGCAAACCCAGCCCCAATGTCCTCAGTGGCTGTTCATCTAGAGACCTCCTCCAGAGAAGCAACCGGAGGTGGCAGGTTCTGCAGAGACATCTGCAGGGCCAGGGAGGTTTAGGATGTGACTGGTCACAACTTGTGAGCCCTTCATGTCAGACAGGTGAGACTCAGGAGGGAAAGTGACGCGCTGACCAGGGCCCCCAGGGCTCACCTCACTATGTGAGTCCCACTCTCATTCATGCCTCCCCGCAAGGAGAGCTTCTGTCCACATTTTCTGTATTTCTTTTTATATTCCCCCCTATTTCTTGAACCCTGGAAATTGTTTTCTTAAGGAATATTACAATTATGACATCCCTGATCTTTACATTTGATTTTCAGGAGCATTTTTCTATTTCTTGTCTTTCCTAAATGTGCTATAATGTGCTCTCTGGAAATTCCCCGTGGATGTTTTTAAAGGAAAGAATTCATAACCAGAAATATGAACAATGGTTCTTCCTGCTGTAGGCTAATGAGAATGTAGCTCAGTGAGTTCCCCAAAGTGGTTTGAGTTTACTGTTACAATGATTAAAGCACTTATTTCCGCATCGTGGAAGTATCCTGGCTTTCCCATTTGAAGAACAAACATGCACTAATTCTTAGAAGACACTGAACATCATCTGAACTCTGCTACTTTTATTTTTAAAGCCACACACTACTATAATCATTTTCTCTTTGGAAATGAATTTGCTACTACTTACTTCCCGCTTATATTACTCATATAGAGTACCCACATGAGGAAGTAGCCCGATAAAACCAACAAGAAGTAGATTCTTACCTCAGTTCATTTTTTTGACTCCTTCTACACAGTATTGAAAACAATCACTTTGCTATTTCATGCAAAAAGACAAATGAAGAGTATTCTTATAATAACTTTGCAAGGTGTGCTTTATTTTCTCAGTCCTGAACCCAAACTACAAAGGATCATTTCTTGACATAGGCTAGTCCATTCAATGATTCTTCTCAGAAACTGTATTTTAATATGGAATGAAAACTACATTTCAATCATAAATTTTCATGCTACATTGTTATTTAATGAAGTTGTATTACCAATGACAATAATTTAAGAAAGACCATTTTTATTTCCCCAAGCTCAATATACATATTTCTTTCATAACTATGAACTTAAAAAACCCGTCTCAGATGTAAAAATGTGAATTGGAATATGTAAACTCTTTGATATACCTGAAAAACAGGAAGGAAAATGTCACATACTGGAAAAACCATTGCCTTAAATCACCAAAATGGGGAAAGAATGTGAGGGGTGGGGAAGGTGGAAGAGTGCCATGACCTAGACCAGTTACAGAGTTACAAAGTCAAAGTCTTCCACATCGACCAGGCGGCATTTTTAAACTTTCTACTACTTCACGTCTGTGTTTCACGAGGAGCTGAGGATCAGCCGTGACTGTTGAGTGACTGGCTGGGTCGCAACAGAGCAGGTGTCCACATATTTATTTTGCTGCTTTTTTTTTTCCTGAGAAGTCACTGGTGTTTAATGGAAAGATTTCTTGTTAGTCTTCCGTTAAGATAAGGCAGTAAGAGTGTCACTAAAGTTATCTTTTTGCTTAGAATGAGGCTTATCCTTCCACCTGCTTCCTCATGGGCCATCAACTTCCTCTCTCTTTTCCTCTTTGGACATATGTTGCTGTTGCATATTTGGGGTACGCTGAGGGCGCAGCTGTCCTCCTCAGAGCAGCTTCCCTGCAAGAGACAGCACTGCGTTCGCATCACAGTGTCTCCCAAGGAAGGGCGCATCCCCGCTCAGGAAAGCATGTTATCTTTCCTCCACACTTCTTCTCTTCTGTTTCTCTGCTGGAGGAGATCCATAAATCATTCACATAGTCAATCAGAATGCAAGACACTGTTGACTAAAATATAAAGCAAGTAGCCCTGATTTCAGAGAAATGGAATTACAAATAACTTTTTCAACAGCTCCTTAATTTACAAGGTAGCTTTGATTGCAAAAGGAAGTCAACTCCTTTGGCCTCCTGTCAGAAGAGAAACCATTTCCATCAAAATAGAAATGCTTAGCTCTTGTGAGATATTGTGCTTTTTTTCCCCCAAAATTCAATTTTTAACTTGACTGTGTCCTAAGGTGTCAATTAGTTTTTTCTCTAGTCCACTTGATCATGGTTTCTGGCGAACGGTACAGGAATATTAGTTTGGCATAGAGGTCCTCCTCTAGTTCTAATTCTCCTGTCTCTCGAACTAAAAAAATATCTGTGCACAACTTCAAAATTCGATCCACATTTGGAAGTTCTTCAAACATGATGGAGTGAGAAATTCCACTGAAGAATTCACGGACAAACTTCCCAATTACAAGCACGACTGAAGCATATAATCCCATAATACTGAAAAAAAAATTGAAATTGTGTTCAGTCATTAAATATTGTTAATAGAACATGTATAAAAGAAAAAGAACATTTTCCCCTCCAACTTCGTAGAAGACATGACATATCAAAGTTTAAAAATTTTCCTTTTAATAATTGAAAAGGTAATTCATACTCTTTATAAAATAATTTTAACATCACAGAGCTGCAAAACTTGAAAAATCCTTTCAAATACCAGAAACCTGGAAATAAGCAATGGTAACAGCTTCATATATGAACTTGAATCAGTTCTAGTGCATATGTATGAGTAACCCCCCGACACATACATACACATTTAGTAAAAGTGCAATTGTATTATATACACTTTCTGCATCTAGCACTTTTCCCTTCAAAAAGTAGTTCTCTGATATCATTTGTATAATAAAATCCAGGGTAGGCAATAATTTCCTAGTAGGTTCATTCTGGGAAATATGTAACTTTCTGCATGTGTCTTATAGTAGATGTGCATGTCCTAGAGATCAGAATGTGGTGAAATAGTAGCAGAGGACATGTCTAGACTGTGATTTCTTTTTTAAAGCATTTATGTGTGTGTGTTTTTAAAAAAGATTTATTTATTTTTGCGTACAAGCTGGGGTGCAGGCCAGAGGTGTGGGGTGGTGAAAGGGTTCACCAGAGAGAGTGGGGCACAGAACAGGCAGATCGACCAAAATACACTGCTGAGGGGAGCAGCGGGCAAGGCAGGAGAGGTCTGCAGTGCCATGTGGGAATCTCCCCAGCTGGGCATCGAATTTGCACTGCAGCCGCAGACAGCTCCAGAGTGCTGCGCTTAACCGGCTGTGCCACAAGGAAGGCCCTAGACTGTGATTTCTAACTGATCCTATATCTTTTAAAGTAAGAGGGAATTCTAAGCAGAGAAGAGGTAAACCTTTTTCTTTTGAAATTTCTGATTTTAAACACTGAATTGCATCAAACTATAACATAACAGCAAGGAGGCTGGGAAGATAACTTCTAGTCTTGTCATTAACAGTGACACTCACCAAAGGCATTTTCACCTCATTGGGACTCTGAGTCCTCATTTTTAAAAACAAAAGACCAAAGATCTATAAATTTTAGTATTGCTGCTATAAAATTTGATAATTCTAAGATAAAAGATCCAATCCTTAACTTATATGATACAGTTGACTCTTAAAAGCCGCTTAATTTTTGATGAAGCACCATTGTTTTAAGTCTTTGTTAAATATTTTGACAGTATGGGATTTCTCCCCTCAGGTGTGGTCACCATTGCTCTCCCACCAATGAAACACCCATAGTCCTCCACCACTGTCCATTGTGCTCTTCCCTTCTCACCTCTTCCTCTCCCCACTGGATGCCTCAGATTCACAGTGATCTTTCAAGGGTTGGTTTTAATGTTTGTCTTTGTCTGACCCTTTGTTTGGTTTCTCTGAATTCCACATAGAAGCAACACCACCCAGTATTTATCTTTCCTCCTGGCTTATTTTGCTTAGCATAACCCCTTCCAGCTCCATCTGTTTTGCTACAAATGGCATGTACACCACATCTACTTGATCCACTTCTCTGTTTTTTTGGCACTTATCTTAGCCATTGTAAATAGCACCACAATAAACATAGCAGTGCAAGTTTCCTCTTCAATTAGTGTTTTTGTCTGCTTTGGATAGATACCTAGTAGTGGAATTGCTAGGTTGTCAGGCAGCTTAAAACTATTAACAATTAAATAAATTCTTACCCGTAACCAGCCAGGAACCCCAGGCTGGGGGGGCTGACTTTGTCATTGAAGACCACCAATTCCAAGGCCTGAGAATGTTGATTGTATATTCTATTTCCAGTCAGGTTGAGAACCCACCACTCACTATTAGATTTAGTTGCATTGTCTCTGGACAAGATTATGGTGATATTCATGAAATTACTTTCTGGAAGAGGAGAAAACCAAAAGCAAATTAGCATGAGAAGCTTAAGATTGAATACATCTCAACAGTTCTCAGATGGCAAAAACTGATTACTATGCATAGCATATTATCCTAAGACATGTGGAGATGTTAACAGTGTGTGTAGAAAATGAAAAGTAGGCTCTAGATACGTAGGAAGTTTTTCATTTTCACTAAAGGGGCCAACCACAACCACTACTTGTGTGAGGCAGTGAGATCACAGATACAGAGTGAAGAATCCATCACCCTAAACATCTTTGCTGATAATCCCAAACAACTAATTAGACATTTAAAAGTCCCAACCATTGATTTTTGATTGACTTGATGGATTCATTCATATTACCAGCATTTATTGTCTGCTAGGAGGAAGGCACACTATTAGGGACTAAGAGTTTATAAAGTTGCCTGCAACATGGTTCCCTATGTCAATGGGAATAAAACCATGTACACGAGCATAATCTATGGACATGTAACAACCATCATAGCACCTACAGTGATGAATAAGGCATATTAGCTTGGAGAGATCACTTCTGGTTTGTATGATTTATGTAAGATTCCCAGAGGAGATACCAGCTAAGCTACTTGCTGAGTGAGAAATTCAATAGGTGGAGGTGGAGTGGAGAAAGGACACTCCTTCCAGGAAGGGCTGACAGAATGAAGCTATGCAAAGTATTTATTTATTTAATCAATTTTTAAAGATTTATTTTCATTTATTTATGTATACAAGAACTGGGGTCTAGGCCAGAGGTGCAAGGGGTGAGATGATTCACTAGAGACAGAGTGGGGAGCAGAACAGGCAGATTGACTGAAACACACTATTGAGGGGAGCAGCAAGCGAGACAGGAGAGGGCTGCCGCGCCATGTGGGAAGCTCCCTGGCTGGGGATGGAACTCATACCGCAGTGGCTGCCAGTAGCTTCATAGCCCTGAGACTTTAACCCTTTGTGCCACCGGAAAGGCCCTATGCAAGGTTTTTTAGAATCCCAAATGTGTGATCAATATTTATTTTTGTTGGCGCCTAGGGTGAATGTGAAAGAATAGTAAAAGACAGGAAAAACAAAAGTCATAGTGTTATATTGCACAGGGTTTTTCCTAAGAATAGGTCACTCCACCAGTGATAATGGGTCCTCTATTGAGAATCATGACAGTGAACTATACGCCCTGTGAGAATAGGGACTATGCCTTATTTTGTGCTAGATTCCTAGGCAGAGCAATCTAGGAGAGTGCCTGGCAATAAATCATGTTAGATGGATGGATGGATGAAAGAAAGTGGGAACGGCAGGAACTGGTAAAGATAAAGTCCTTAGCCAAGAAGAATATGATTCACTAGGAATACCTAGGCGCAAGGAGATCCTTGGTTTTGAAGTCTAGAGACAGTTCTGAAGGGGTAATTTGGCGCTGGGCCCATATAGACCTTGGTTTGGTTATAGTTCTTTACATACTGGCTGTATAATTTCAGTTGAGTAACTCACAACCTGAACTTCAGTTCCTTTACCAATAGACTGGTGGTAACTGTCAATCACTGTTAAATATGCCTTGTGCGAAGATCAGAGGTAACTCGGCAAACTCATTAAGATAAATTATTATCATGGGACAATCTCTTAGCACCAACATCATGTGGTCTGGAGAACAGGAATTCTGAGGTTGGATCTCAAATCACTCACAGGTAGACAAGCCAGAATGGGGAAAGAGAAAGAACATTCCTGCTGGGCACAAGGGAAGGTTGACATTGGAAGGAAGAGAGGACACATCATTCTCTGAGGTTGAAGAGAAGGAAGGGATCTTTGAAAATATAAAACTTTTTGCCAAAGAAGGGACGGAAGATTATCGAGTGCACCTGGTGGCTTAGATTCATTCTGGAAGATAGGGCAAGGTTATCTGCTGAGAGACAGCTGCTGAGATGAACCCGCTGAGGGACAGGTGGTTTCAGGAATATACTGATGGCCGAGTAATATGCTCTCTTAGACTAAAGATTTCTATTTCTGACTGAAAGTGAAATACCAAAGTTCTCAGTACATCTAAATGCAGTTACACTGCAAGACACACTTATTTATTATTGGGGGAAATAAGCATGTGGTTTCCAACCTGTGCTCATCTTCTCCGCCCTCCACCTCTATTCCCAGCATTCTCCACAGAGCATCATAACTATCTGCATAGCTATCTCTCCAGCCAAATGTGAGTCATGCAGAACTTGTCTCCACGGCCTGGCACACTGCTGGGAACAGTGAGTAATCCACCATTGGTAAATGAACAGGAAGTAGATAAAGCCATTGTCCTTCTACCTTTACCAAATGTATACACTTGCTCTGGTCCAGGTATTGATGAAGCCAAACGATGCTTGGTAATTAAAAGAACCCCAAAATATCAATTTACTACGATCATCGTTGTATTGGGAAAATATAGTCCCTAGAGGACTTTCATTGACACTTAATCATGCTTGGGCTGAACCAAGTACATTTCCTGCTATTGCTTTTTGGCCTCTGATCTGGGGACCTTCATATTTAGCATTTCCAAGGCACCCAAACACGTGGTTGTTGGTAGAAACAAATAAGCAAAATGATTCATCAGTAACAAAAGTCACTAAATGTGGATTTAAATGAATCAGGTTCTGTATCAATGAAAAGAAGAAAATTAAGACTATGCTTTGGAGGAGAAACTGATACTTTCTGGCTAGTGAAGGTGGCCAGAAGTTTTACACTTCTTGCTAGCTGTGCCAGGCAGGGAAAGGTAACTGAAGAGTAGCTTGATAAAGGCTAAAATTCAAACTGTAGAAATTAAATAAAGGATTTAAAAAGTTCTGAAACAAGTCCTTCTCAGTCTTACCAGATAAAAGTTGCTTTATAGGTTTGGAGTTAGAGTCACTAGGTGCTTTCACATAATATGGGTAGATTCTTTCAATAGTCCTGTTCATTGGGGGAAAGAAAAGTCGTGATAAAGTTTTAGTTGCTTTATTCACAAAAAATGATTTCTTTTGCTGTTTTTCTGACCTCATATCAAACAAATAACAGTGAGCCTCTTCGTATTTCTACTCGATGTGTAGTCCCGTAATTTACGGGTTTCCACTTAGAACCAGAATTCTCTGAAGTTGAACAACAGGTGGATGAAGAAGGCCGCATTTCTTGCAAACATGAATTTGTAATATTTGTTTTGTGCCAGATACATAAACCTCCTAAAACTGTATTAACAGGAAAAATCAACTTACACTGGTGTTTTTGAACTTTCTGTGTCGTTGCCAGCTATCATTTTAGCTATATTCTTTCGAGTATTATTTTTAAGATCAAAAGAAAGTTTATCTGTTGCTATTTCTGCCTTTGCACCCAGACTCATGTTTCTGTGAGAAAGAAAAACAAACAAACAAACAAACAAACAAACAAACAAACAAAAAACGAGTCCAGTGTCAGTGATTATTCCAGAAGCCTGGGAGAGAGATTTAAAAACTCACTTGATTTTTCATGTTATTAATCTCACAAAGTTTTCATTGGTCTACAATTGTCAACCCCAACATTTTCTGTTCACCGCACCATTTTATAGCTTCTTAGAAAACCAGTCAGTAAAACCCAGGAAGGCCACAACACCTTTAAAATGGATCGTAAGTGAGAAGGCAGACTGCTGGCTACAACAGGCATGTCCTGATGCCTCAAATGAATTTCTCAAACGCTTTTCATGAACTCAGTGAAGTTTGTCTCCATAGTGAACAATAGAATCTGTGTTTTAAAAAGATTGTGCAATCAGAAGTTGATTTTTAATGTTGTTATTTTTACAGTAGCTCTTCTAAGAAAAGGCGAGGCAATATAATTTTGGCAGCGTAGAATCTGATGGGAGAAACTTTGGACTTTAAGGAGAAAATAGGATCAAGAAGTTTTAAAAATTCTGACTAGCTCCCTTCAAAATATGCTATGCTATGTCCTTGTGAATTCTTTTTATATTTTAAGACTTTCTGCTATAGCTATCATGATTCTTTCTTAAATTCAACCAACAAGCTGCATCCTGGACTCATATGAGCCCATCACTTTGTAAGAGGGTGGTCCTCAGGAAAGGAGAGTGTCCCAGGTTCCCTGCCCCACCCAAGGGAGGGTGGAGCTGAGCAGGAGAGATAAGAAGCTGGAAAAGGAGAGACAATAAATTGGTGAATACGTCCTACCAGTTCCGCTGAGCTGGAATCCCAAAGGTACACTGAAACTTGGCGATCAGTCAAGAGAGCGCCCCCAGCCCCCATGTCTGGTTATTTACCAAACATGGCTGCTCAACTCCACCCTCAGGTCCCAGTATCCTCCCTTCAGTGAGGCATTATGGGATTGTAGTCCTTTGATCTCTCTGGTCTGATGTGGGGGTGGGGTCTGTAAAAACCTATCTGTGCATTTTGTCCAGGTTTTCCTTTCTCCCCCAACAACTTGACAAAAAAGCTCATGCAGATGAGACTGTGATGAGAGAAACTAAGCTAATCAACTAGGGGTTTGTGTCCAAGCACCCAGACGGCGTCGCTGACACACTGGACTTTAGTATGCAAGAATTTTCTTATAACATACTTGTCTACAGCGGTGACGTCCCAGCAAGTGCTGTCACGGCTCAGGGTAGGTGACAGAGACTCTCCCTTAATTCACTCTCTCCTGGAACTGACAACTGCTCTTGCAACTCATTCTTGGAGAAAACATCTGCTAGGGATCCCCCTATGCTGGCAGCATGCAAGTGAGTATCGAGAGTTTCAGAGGCATGTTCCTTATTATCTAGACCAAATTTGAGCCTTTCGGGCAAATCTTACAATTCATGCAGACTGCTTCATTTTATAATTCTTTTTCTTTTTCTCTACTTCTCTTTCTTGTTTACAGCACTCACCACTAACCTCTTGTAAAGAACCAAAGTTAGTAGAACAAGGAAAACTAAGAAGTTCTCAGTTTTGTCAATGATTCCCAAATGATTTAGTAAGCACACTTTTTAAAATTAACCAAAAATTGAGAATTAACCAAAACATAACCAAGAAATTAACAAAACTGATTTATTTAATAAACCAAAATATTAGCTGTAGCATTGAATGAATGTTCCCAAAGTATACTGTGAACTAAGTTTCAATTAATATGAATTAATTGAATTTTTCTATCCTTCTATTCCCTCCCACCCTGAGTTGAGATTGGGGAAAGGAGAAAATTATGCATGGAAATACAGTAACTACCTCTGAATACTCCATGAAAAAACAACAGAGAAGCTACTATTGGGGTCCAAAAGTTCTTCTATCATTTTCTCCTTACTGGGAGGGCTGATGGTCCATAAGGAATTTGAATTTCCTTCCAGTTCTGCTACTGTTATGTCTTCTTTTTCGTAATTTTCCAGAAATTGCATAGCACCCTGTATGTACAGAAATATCATACACATGATGATGTATAAAAAAGTGAATGCTTCCTTATAATTCACTTCCTTATAATTCAATTCTTCCTTATAATTCACTGTATAGAGAAGATTTCTTCCTATGAAAGAAAAATTTCTGTAGTGGATTGTCTGATGTTCCATGCATTACCTTGACCCCCTACCCACAGAAGTGGGTAGTTCCCCCCCACCCCAGAGGTGATATTATCACATCAGTACAGCACTGAACCACTCCAATTAAGCAGTAAAGAAAAGTAAGATCATTTAGTGTCATTTCTCTCTGTTTTAAGAAGGAAATTTATGAACCAGTGGGGAATAGCCTTCTCATCAGATAATCAAGTTTAAACTGGCCGGGACATCCTGGGCCCTCCTTATGCTGCTCAGCCCTCAGTACGCTGCTTTTGACAATGTGCCATATCTGATCATTTTATAGAAGAGAAAACACTGGTTAACCTAGTCATCATTTCAAATAAATGGCATTATGAGTAAGATTAATTTTGATTATGAAATGTCATTATATTATTAAAATTTAGGACTATCGAGAAAATAATAACATCAGTCTCAACTTTTGCCACCAGAACATTCATCACTACTTTTTTGCAGTAGGGGTGTATAGATTTTACTTTTTATCATTAAACAAATGAATAGTCTCTATATTTTTTTACTTCTGTTTTACCATGAGAAATTTTTATGCTTTGTATAGTCTTAGTAATGATCACTTTTTTTATTACAAAAGGATTTTCTTGGAAAATACACAGAAAACATAGCATATAAATGAAATAAAATGTAGCAGCCCCTCCCCCATGGCACTATCTCCAGGGAAGCAGTGCCAGTCCAAGCCACATAATTCATCTGTCATGATTTATTCAACTTCTCCCTCAAGTTGTTGAATAAATTTGTTGAATAAATTATGTTTATTGTTGTTGAATTCTCATGTTGTTTCCAGTTCTCATTAGCACAAAGAAAGCTGTCACAGCAGAAATATACACAGAGCTTTCCCCATATTTGGAATTAGTTCCTTAAGATACATTCCCAGAGTAGATCTACCAATCAATGGGATAAACATCTACTACACTTTAAAAAATAATAAAAGGATTAATATCTGTTACATTTACATAAAAATGTTCTGAATTAAAACTATGTTCATTAACATTTGCACCCAACTAAATAGACTTACATATCTTAAATTATCAAACCAGGACTCTGCTGTGTACAACTCATAATTCCTAAAATGTCCTTCCTACTACCACGAGCCATGGGAAAACAATGAGTAACACCACAACCAGTAAGCTCGCCCAGATGAAAGGTCCTCATAGAGATCTACTGTGCACTTTTACTTACTGTGTCCCTAGAAAAAGTTCTCATAAATTTATTAAACTTTGACTGGTCCATAACTTTCAACTGGCTTTGCTGGGCACTCATTGTGAAAATAGGCTGGAAAACAAAGACAGACAGAGCTTGTTAGTATGCTCCTGCTCTTTTCTGCATCCTAGGCTGGAAGAAAAACATTTATACAACCATTCACCCACTGAGTGTAATTGGTGCCAGAGATTGCTTTGAAGTGATTATTCCTGTGCTCAAAACCAGAACAGAGATGTTTTCCTGTCTTCAGCACCTGATATCAGACACCACATAGTGGCTGACCCGCCATAGACTGGAAATACGGCTCAGCAGAACCCAACTAAACACCCAGTAGGTGGTTCTCATGATGGAGCCCTGCGCTGGGTGAGAGGATGGCATTACAGACTGTCCTGGCAGCTGGGGACACCCCGCGGAGGGCCATGTGGTTACCTGATACCCTCCCAGGGTAATTGTGACAGAGACATCGAGGGGCTGGTTGATCACCCCTGCAACAGATTTGATCAAAGACATGAAGAGCAGAGGAAACCAGACGATGCAGATGAGCAGCACGATGATCATGCCGCCCATGCCGTACTTCACCACTTTCTTCTTCTTCTGGCCCCGGGGCTGCGGGTATCTCTGCAACAGAGAGTTCATGTGGGGCTCAGGCTGGGCTCCCCAGGGAGATCAGTCTCCATATACAACCGGGTCATTTCCTTTCCCCAAACTGGTCATGTGATTTGTCCTGGGGCTCACCCACCCTCAGGAGGAAGCTGTTCATGCTGGTAGGGAAAGGTAAGGACAAATGGGCCACAGTCTATTCCAGGCACTGAGCTCTAGTTTACAAGCTGGGAGACAGGACTGGGGGTTGGCAAGGACATCTCTGCAGACCTCAAGGATACAACTATAATGACTCTACAAGCCTGGACACACAGTGATCGGTGCAGACGGCCCTGGAAATATAAGGACACGGGCTGGAGGATAGATGGGAACTAGTTTGGAGAGCGTTACTCGTTCAATGCATGGGCACAAATGTGCTACTGCCCCTGAACTTTGGCGATATGTGAAGCTCAGCTCTTAGCAGTGTATTTTGATATCTTTGCAATGGAATTTGATATTGTTGATTATCATTTTCTATTTTGAACGAAAGATCAAATTATTTATTCACATACACATATACATGTACACACATCTTTATGTAAATATAAACTCCCACGTAGGTTTTCTCTTACATTATTTTCTCAATGAGGAAAGTTTAGACCAAGGACAGTGTAATGGAGAGTTCTGTGAGTTAAGGGAATTTTATCTCATCTCTGCCAAGAATAGTTTGGGTCTCTTCTACCTGAAGTGGGACAATGAAGTTCCTCTCCTGAGGAACTTAATTTATTCAACCACTCCCTCAGTGTCTTTGAGGTTCATCTCAAAAGTCCCGCAACCTCCACATTCATTCTTCCCTTTCTCCTGCTCACCCCACCGTGAATTCTGTGGGTTGGAACAAGGCCAAGACCATTGACCCAGCCCCAGTGATGAGGCTTCTTTTCCCCTTCATGCTTCAAAGACACTGTCATGTTGTCCTTGTGTCATCACCGTTCCCTAGGTCAGTCTACTCTAGACCACATACCCAGTGTGCTCCAGTTACGCTACGTTTACAACGGCTTCCTAAGGTGTTTTGGGAAGGGGTAGCACGGAAATCTTTGTAAATCATGACCAGGAGTGAGTGGCCTGCGTTGTGTGTGCCCATGTTAATATCTTGCCTTTCAGGAAATGGTTCTTGCTTTATAACATATAGCCATAAAGACCGGGAGTGTGCTACATTTGGTATGAAGTAGTTCACAAGCAAAGTAATTTTTAAAAGATGCTTAATATTTTGCTTCATATTATATTGTCACAGGTAATGTTTCAGTCTCAGTATTTGTTTCAGTTCAATTAGTTCAGACTCCCCTAATACTTCCTTCATCCTTAAATTTCTCAGGAAGTTTCATGCTGATTTAAAAGGCTAATATTCTGAAATAGCCACTGACTTAGCCTAACATAGAAGTATATGTATTTATGTAGAGTGATACATTACATGAGGACTTTTATTTTTGTTTTTATTTTATATTTATTTTCTACACCTATTACATGTATGTATTACAATTTTGCTTTTTTTTAAAATAAAAAAAATAATTGTAACTCTTGTTGGGTAGGCGCCTAGTGTGGCAGGCCAGAAGCACGCCATTCTGCATGAAGAGGGAGGGATGTGGCCGTGGCTTCCACAATGAGGTGTGAAGATGCCTCAGAGACCTGTTGGCTCAAAGACAGTGAAGGGTGTAATGAGCTGACGAGGGGAGCAGCTACAGCTACTCACTCAGAAGGTGGCCCTGTGTCCATGTGGGGTGTTGGAACACCAGTCCTGACTCAGAATCCCTCCTGTTAACCCCAGCGGATCAATGTCTCACTGTTTCTGGGGCTCTGTGAGTGGGCTCTGGGTCACAGGTGCCATCTCTCATGGATGAACTCGTTCACTTCATGGAGAAGACAGACTATTTGTGATGCATTGTTCACTGCCTGTCCCTCTTTCCCCAGCTTTCCAAGGCGATGGCATCGCTTCTGCCCGTGCTAATGTGCTTCGCCCTGCCTCTGATTTCACTTTGCAGACTGCCGTCTGGACTGCCCCACTTTGGCCCTAACACTAAGTATGTTTACTTTTCTTTTTTCTACAGGTCTTTTCATTACCATCTACAGAGGTTCAGCTCTCTCCATCCTGAACTTTTCCTCCTGATTTGCTTATTTCTCGAACTGATTCTCCTTCTTGCCTTCCTTGCCCTCTGAAATGGCAGCTGGCGGAGTGACCAGAGAAAAGGAGGTCCAGTGGGGCCAGCTCAATGCTGACCCCAGATTGTGAGCACATAAAATGGTTGTTATTTTTAAATCACCAGATTTTGACTTTGTTTGCAGCAATAGACATCTGACACACTATTTTTTGGGGGGGGGAGGAACAGACTTGAGAAGCTGGATGTGAACAGAATTTCTTAATGTAGGAGGTTTCACTACTGTCCTCTGTTACTTGTGAGAAAGGACACGCCGATCTCTGAAGGGACGGCTAAGATCACTGGGAGGGCTTTCTAGTCCATTGAAATTTATTGGAACTTTTGCCAACTTGTCTTGATTCTGCTTTCTTCTGTCTCATAAATAATTCAAATTTCTGATCTATTTTTCAGTACTTCAAAGAGTTAAAAACATTTTTCCTTTTTCTATTTTTTTTCTAATCACATTGAACAATTCTTGGTTCATTTCACTTTTTTTCTCATGTCATCATTTCCAGAACTTTTGTCAACCTGATTTCTGTTTTCAATGTCCCTTTGGTAGAATGGCTTTCACATTCTCTCATATCAGTTTTAAACTTTAAAATTCAGACTAAGCTAATATGATTTCATGTCACTGCCAGCCTTCATTTCTTTCACTCCCACAAATCATAAACACAGAAGCCAAGGGCAATGGACCCCTTAACTATGAAGCTGAAATTCCCAGGCGAAGCTTCAGAATACACTTGAAATTATATGGGCTGGAAGGGAGTTTTCCAAAGAGAATATTGTCAAGATGAAAAAGAAAGATATTTCCTGCTCCTCAGATATTTGTTGGATATTTCTGTTTCCATTATATAGCAGGCTCTGGTTTCAAATGTTAAAATTTTGAAAAATGTGATGAATCATAGTAATTCTATCTATTTTAAAACCTTAATGTTCAGCCTAGCAAACAAATATTTGCACTTCAGTCTCCTTACAGAAAGAGGGTAAGTTGTCCATCCTACATCAAAGAGTGAATCAGAGGGTGAGCCTGAGTTCAAGCCACCTGACCCCACTTTCCTCTCTCAGTATCACATTCCCTCCTGCTCCCAAATGAGCCATTTGTGAGTTGCTGGGTCATGCAGTATTATATCATCTCTTTTCTTTAAAATAACTACAATGTACAGCTGCCAAAAGCCAAACACATCTGGATGCGATTGCTGACTAAAGCAGCAGTATATCCAAAACCTTCAACTCTAGCTGTCTGAAAATCAATAGGACATTTAAAGGTTCTAGATTTTTTTTTCTCCCTGCCTCCTTTTATTTGACCACAAACTTGTAGAAGTTCACATTAATCTTACAACCAGCCTAGAAAACAGAAAGAAAAAAATAACCCTCAAACAACCAATTTATATCGAAGAAAAACAAGTAAGGATGAGGCATTTTTATTGGCTTACTTTTTCTGACTCCCGCCAACACTTCAGGATGAATATGTGAGCGTAGATGTCCTCCACACAGATCCAGCTGGAGAGGCTCAAAGTCGTGTCTGTCCACACCCAGTCCATCACGGCCCTGAGCTCAGTCAAAAAGGGGACAAGGCGGAACCTGGCAGGAACCATGTTGTTAGACAGTTGTGGGGTGACCTCCAATCCCATCCAACCCCAGGAGCTCATGTAGTTTCTTATTGTTTTAGTCCTAATGATTTATGAAAAATTCTCAAGTTGAACCTTTAATCCAACTGTTTTTTATTAGTAGTACAACATATAGATTAATATTTTCCACCACCCCCCATCCTTTTTGGCAGGGTGCAGCTGATGGTTTTAACAAAGTGCGATTCTATTTTCAACTATCCTCCACTTCTTTCACCAAGGTCTTGTAGTTTTCTTTGTACAGAGCTTCACTTTGGTAAAATTTATTCCTAAATATTTTATTATCTTGATGTGGTTGTGAATGTGATAGTTTTATTTATTTCCTTTTTAGATATTTTGTTGTTATCATATGGAAATACCACTGATTTTATATGTTGAATTTATATCCTGCAGTATCACTGAATTTGGTGATTAGTTTTACCAGTTTTTTTTTTTTTTTTTGGCAAGGCTCTAGAGTTTTCTATATGAGATTATATTATCTGCAAATAACAAGTAACATTTATTTTTTTATGTTATGAGAATCAGTAGGTTATAAGATGATAAAATTATTGGGGTTGTGCTTGTGAATGAATTAGGAAAGATTATACAACCAGTAAGTGAAAGATTAGAAAAGTCAGAGGGAGCAGGATAAGTCACTGGGAGCTGGGACTAGGAGAGCCCATTCCTGTGAACTTACTCAAAGACTAAGGCTAACAGGATTCTGGATCAGTCTCTAGTATTTCAGTGGGGAGTGGGCTTGCCTGGGCTCCTCTGGGGTTTGGGGACTGTTCCTTATTCTTTGACTGACTGAACACAAAGCTTCTCCCAAGCTGGTGGACCCAGGGCCTCCCAAGGCTATCCCAGGGCCTCCCAGAGATACCACTCAAAATTCTTCCAAGGCTACTCCAAGAAAGTGTTAATCTAACCCTTGGACAAAATATAAAGTTACACACAGGGCATCATTAATTGAAACACTGTGGTGGTTCAGAACATCTGAGTTGCATCTAACACCTCTTCTGTAACTAAATCATTGGTCCGCAGGTCTGGTACAACCAAGGAGCCAACAGTACTGAAAGTAGCCTGACCCTTTATGTTATATAATTTTGAGGGAGCAGAGAGGAGATGCTACAACTCTAATCCTCACTTGGAAAATGCATTATGCTTCATTCGATTATTTTACTAATAGGAACAACCGAGTCATGTGGCATTGGCCTCTTTCAATGGAAGAACTTATTGTACACACAAAATTCCAAAGTTATTTTGGGATAGTCCAGATTCCAAATATTCTGCTCAGTGTGCCCCGAAGTATACTAATACCTAAGGATCACATATCCCTATTTTTCATCCTGAAATATCACTGGATTTGTGCAGGGTTTGGAGGTAGAAAATATCATAGGGTTGATGCAGAATGTGGAAGCAGAAAATTAATCCACAGGTATGATCTTAAAACAACATTTTTTTTTTTAGTTAAGTGTGTGGTAATTACACATAGAAAGATAGTTAAAGAGTCATGTCTTTTTATTTTTCTTTTTGCTAAACATGTAAGATTTCCATGTTGATCTACACTGCCTTGTGTCTTCTTCCTTTACCTCTTCCTTCCCAGGAGAAAACGAGAATGTGTTTCAATTGCTAGGCTCCCCATTAATTGACTGTGAACAACAGAGCGTCCTTACCCTTGAAACAAAAAGAGGTTGACATAATTGTAACTCTTTGTGAGAAAGTTTCCAAGGACTCGTGTTGGGTAGCCACAACGGATTTGGTAGGCAGACAACCCGAAGTAAACGCATTTCACAAAGTACCACAGCTGAGCAACCAGATTCTGGCTGAATTTCCTAAGATGTAAAAACACAGAAAAGTGAGGGAACGGAACATTCTTCTGGTACAAAGGACACAAATTTAAGATTTAAAAAAAGCCTAATTTTACCCCTGGCAATTAAGATCAAATCAGTCATTTCTGGGATTTCTCTAACCATAATGAATCACTTCAAAGGGAAAAGGTGAGAAAAGAAAATAGAATTATCTGACAATCAGCGAGAGAGGGGAGAGGATTGGGGCTAAAAACGGGGGAGAGGGGAGCACAAGGCACTGTGGTAATGGCACATGGGTGAATTGGTGGTGGGAAACCTATGGGGAATATACAGTAATGTAAAAGACACAAATAAAAATAACAATTAAAAAATGCTTGTATATGGTGGCTGCAATGTATTAGTGCATTATTTAGTTTAGGCCATAATTAAAATAAATTATTTTTATCAAAATGAAAAGGAAGTGGGTTGATCAGGTAGAAAGGGTTGACTGATGAAGGATAGAATTAGATTTTTATTGTCTAATTTTATGTAATGTATGTAATGTAATATTGAATTTAATGTAAATATAATGTAGTATATATAGATGCTGATTTATAATGATGTACACCTGAAACACATGTAATATGTTATAAACCAATGTTACAATATAATATGTTACAATACAATATGATTATAAGCCAATGTCACAATAAAACATTTTAAAAATTAAAAAAAATTGTTACATGAATTTACTAATAAAAATTTTCTCAAAATGTAGATGCTGTTAGCATGGTCCGAATTATAGCTCAACAAAGGAAAAACTGAAATACATTTTTTTTTTTTTTTACTTAAAAGGATCCATATTGAATATACCAGAGAAAGAATTCTGAGAAGTGAACTCTATTTTTTTTTTTTTTGCTCTCTCTCTGTAAAGAGAAATCATGGATTAACAGACTTTCAATACTTGAATTTTGGTTCTGTATAAAGTGATGGCTTTTGTTCCTTAAGCCTTCATTTCTCAAGACACTAATATCCTCGAAAAATTTTCCTGGCTCTGAAAATTAATGACTCCATGAATTACTCTTCTTTTTGATATTGAGATCCTTGACAGTCGAGGTGGCAGTACCTTTTCAGGGTGAATAATTAGTGAAAAGAACCATAATGTAGCACAGTTCATGAATGCTAACATAACTCTGAGGAAAAACTTAGTAGTACTAAAGTTCACACTCAAAAAGAAAATTGACACATATTTTCAGGGAATGATGAACTACAGAGCCATTTTGAACTTGGAAAAAATGCAACTTTTTCAAGAGTCTTAAACATGATGAATATAATTTTTAAAAGAGAAATAAAATATAAAATTTGCCAGATCAGTAAAATCTAGGTATAATCTTCCTTGTGTTTAAAATTAAGAACAAATACATTAAATTTTTTATATGTGCAAAATATTACTCTTTATGTTGTATTTTGAAGCTGTTTACTGACATTTAATTTTGTTATTAGAAGACACATATAGCTATTCCTTAGTTGACAAGATGTCACAGCCAGGCAAGAATGGACGGGCTTATGTGCCTTGGGGGTCTTCAGACTCTATGCAGACCTCAACAGCTAGAGCGCTAAAAAATATTGCTAGTAAATGTCTCCCCTGTAGCGAAAGCCAGCTTTAGTGTTTTAAGTCTTAATGAGTTAATTTAACTATATTTGATAAATACAAAGTACTTGACAAGTTATCCATTAAAAATATCAAATACTTGGCCCTCCTTGGTGGCGCAACATTTGAGTCACAGCACTATAAAGCTATCTGCTGCCACTGCAGCAGGAGTTCAACACCCGGCCACAGAGCTTCCCACATGGTACAGCAGATCTCTTCTCTCTCACCCGCTGCTCCCCTCAGCAGTGTATCTCAGTTGATCTGCCTGTTCTGCTCCCCACTCTGTCTCTGGTGAATCCTCTCCCCCCTCCCCCCACCCCACCTCTGGCTTACAAACCCAGCTTGTATGCCTAAAGAAATAAATCTTTCAAAAAACATCACATACTTTACAGAAAGCCCACATCAACTATCTCTTTCTAGAAATGGTTTATATTTGTAGAATATTCTTAAAGCTCTCCAGGGAATTTTCCTTGATTTTTACAGATAATTGATATGAAAAGTGCATGGAGAATAATGCTCTTCTGTATCCATCTAAATTATAGCCAAAGACATAAAACTGTAATGACTTCTATCCCCCATAAAAATGTCAAACCATATTTCACCCATTAAACAAAATTCCTTACCACAACCTTCTGGTGTGTCAACTTGGAATAAGTAACGGTTAATCCATAGTTCCTGAAGTAATTATGTTAGATCTAATTAGGGTTGTTAAGTTATCCTTAAATTATCCCATATTGGGAGACTTCCCTTGTAGTCTCTAGTGTTATTGCTGGAGGCTATAGTCATGCTTACTAATCATTATGTTTCCATGGCCCCTACTGTATAACACTTTGTAACGCGCAGGCAAACACTGAGTGTTTATAGACTAAATACATTGCATATACACAGAAAAAGCCATTTTTTAGATTAATTATGATTTTGGAGCTTCCTGATGCTCAATATTATGATTTGTGACCATATTTTTCATGTGTATAGCTTAAAATATTCTTTATTTTTTCATTATTCTTTTCCTGTTTTGAAAAAATTGTAGATATAGCTGTTAACAGATGTTTTCTCAGATAAGACCAAGATGATGTAAGAGGGGCTACTTTCTTCACATCCAGGAGAATAATCTGAAAGTAAGCCCAAACTGGCACTGTGACTAAAGGGTTCTGTGACTTGGGATGAAACTGGAACACCTCTCGGACATCAGAAATCAGAATGGACTGCACCAGAAGGGGCACTGAGGAGAGAAGTAAGCTTAATTAAACAACAGGCAGATAGGGAGAAATGCTTGAAGGTTGTGGTCTAGGGCAGGAGGCTGCCATACAAACCACGGTGCTGCCATTTGGCCAGAGATGTAGGGAGGGAGAGCTGAATGATGCGGAAGCATATACCCTTGACTGAAGGGAGATGCAGAAGAGCTGGGTGCTCCTGTGGGTTGCGTTTCCAGTGGGCTGGGCTTTGTTCTCTCTCTTCTAATCCTTGGGACTGGTACTTCCTTTGTGAAGCAGCTCTGAACAGCTGTGAATAACTCACATACTGCAGCGACTGGGGTCTAGAACCCCAGAAAGGAGGGATATTGGGAGTGCCACAAACAAGGGCCATCACCCTCCCAAACCCCCACTCTACTAGACCCCGTCAGGCCCCTCCTCCTCCCACCAACTCAGCAGATGCAAGAACAGGTCTCTGGACTTACAGAAGCTCAGAAAGACCAAACATCTAAAATCAGATAAAGTGTGAAAAAGCTAAAAAAACAAAAACCAAAAAACCCCACAGTGCCATGCGCCAGAAAAATAGAAGAACAGAAAATCACTAAGTTACTGCTATAGGCACTTAATAAAAATATTGGAATCTAAGGAAGCAAAATGGGAAGATGGAAAAATACACATGGCACCTTGAGACCTAAAGGGAATATGTCATCAAAAGGAAAAATCAACTTTCTAGAATCCAACCACTATAGCATCGGATGCTTTATCTTCCTATCAAAGTTCAAAATTACCATGATAGGGAAATGCAAAGAAATGGGAAAAAACTCAGAAAAACAGATGAATGACATGAAAAAACAATTTATGAACAGAAAATAGAAATTGAAGCTTTAAGAAAAATAATGGACATGTAGGATATAGAAAGGTCAACAGACAAGATAAAACACTTTTGAAGAAAGCGAAGGATAAAACACTTTTGAAGAAAGCAGAAAGGAACAACTGCTGGAATGAATCAGTGACCTGAAGTTGGTAAAGTGCAAAGAATGTTTGTGGAAGAAGAAAGAAAAATACAAATTAAAAACATTTGAAGAAACACTTTGAGAATTATCTGACTCCATTAAGAAAGGCAACATAGAAAAAGGCAACATATTCTGGAAGGAGAAGAGAGAGACAGGAAAGAGAACTTATTCACAGACATAATAGAGGAAATCTTCCCAAACCTGGGGAAAAAACTAAATATAAAAGCCCATGAAGCTGAAAGAAAACCTGGTTATACAAATACAATGAAGCCTACACCAAGACATATAGTGTGAAACCTCTATGTGTTCAAGACAAAGAAAGGATAGTGAAGGTAGGTGGGGGGAGAAAGCAGGTGATAAATAATAATATTCTCAGCAAGTTTTCATCAGATTTCTCTGAGGAAACTTTACAAACAAGGAGAAATAAAAAAGTGTCGGCCAAGAATATTACATTGTGCAAGCATCTCCTTCAGAAATAAGAACTAAATGTTTTCCCAGAAGCTGAAGGAGTTTTCAAAGACTAGACCCTCCTTACAAAAAATATCGAAAGAAGCATTCTTATCTAAATTAAAGAGAAGAGCACCAATAAAAACAAACTGAGTAAGGAAATAGATTAAACCAGATTACTAATGAAATAAAAAATGACAGTAGCAAATCCTCATAAACCAATAATTATTCTAACTGTACCTAGACTGAATTCATTAATCAAAAGGCACCAAGTTGCTGATTGGCTCAGAAACCAAAACCAAACTTTCTGCTATCTCCAGGAAAGCTATCTGAGCTCCAAAGTAAATGGCTGAAAAACACTCTTATGAAAAAATGAGACCTTTTCCCTCCCCTCTCCCCCCAAAAAGTCAGGGACAGCTATATTTATATTAGATAAAATAAACTTCTAGCTAAAGAAGGTAACAAGAGACAAGGGTGGGCATTATATAGTGATTAAAGGAGCACTACATCAGGAAGATATGACACTCATCAATATTTAAGCACCAAGTGAAGGACCATGAAAATATATAAGGTAACTGTTATCAAATCTGAAAACAGACATTAGCAGCAATAGTACTAGGGAACTTCAACATCCTATTCTCATCAACGGACCGATCAGCCAGACAGAAAACAACAGCCTGAAATGAGTAATTAGATCACATGGGCTTATGGGACATTTGTGAGGCACTATACCTAATATAGCTGAGTACACATCTTTACAAGTGCACATGGAACATTCTCCAGACTAGATCACATGTTTGGTTACAAAACAAGTGTCAATATCTTTATAAAGATTGAAATCATATAATCACAATGATACCAAACTAGAAACCAATCACATAAAGGAAAAACCTCCGAAACGTGGAGACTGAACAACATACTACTGAATGGCTACTGATTCAATAAGAAAATCAAATAAAACATTAAAAAAAGTAACCTGGAGAAAAACAAAAAACTATCAGAAGCTATAGGACATATGGAAAGCAGTACTGAAAGGGAAGTACATAGCAACACAGACCCACATCAAGAAAAAGGAAAAATCTCGAATAAATAATCTTCCATCTTACAGAACTAGAAATGACTACAAATAATCTTCCACCTTACAGAACTAGAAAAAGATGAACAAATGCAACCAAAATCCGGTAGAAGGAAGGAAAAATCAAAAAATAGAGCAGGAATAAATGAAATAGAAATAAAAAAAGACAATCTAAAAGATCAATGCAACAAGAGCTGGCTCTTTGGAAAAAAAAAAAACAAAATAGACAAACCTATAGCTGGGCTACTAATAAAAAAAAGGGAGAAAACTCAAATAGAAGGAAAAATGAATGAGAAGTTATAAGAGACACTGGAAATTCAGAGACTGATAAGAGATTACTATGAACGTTTATATGCAAACAAGTTTAACATCCTACATGAGACAGACAAATTCAGCGAGGCTCACAAAGGAAAGAAAAGGAGAAATCTCTAGTAAATAGAATCAGAAACGAAAGAGGGGAAGTAACAACAGCCATCTCAGAAAGATCGTAAGAGACTGTTATGAACATCTGTATGTCAATAAATTGAATAACCCAGAAGAAATGGACAAATTATCAGAAATAAACAACTTCTGAGACTGAATTAGAAAGAAATAGAAAACCAGAACAGACTAATTACAAGCAAGGAAACTGAAAGAGTAATCAAAAGTCTACCCCAAACCAAAAGTCCAGCGCCAAATGATTTTACCAGTGAGTTCTACTATGCCTTTAAGGAGGAACTAATACCTGTTCTCAAGCTCTTCCCCAAAACTGATGAAGAATGCTTCCAAAGACATTTCATGAGGCCAACATTACTCTGACACCAAAAGTCCACAAGAAATTACACAAAACTACAGACTAATATCCCTGATGAACATAGATAAATGCAAAAATTCTCAACCAAATTTTAGCATACCCAGTTCAACAATACATGAAAAGGATCATATATCATGACCAAGTGGGATTTATTCCAAGGACACAAGGAAGTTTCAGCATTCAAGGACTTCACAGATGTGATTAAGGTCAAGAACTTTGAATAGGAAAAGCACCCGGGTGAGGCAAGCAGGCCCAGGCTAATCAGCATGTGCTTAGAGGGAGAGGATCTCCCTTGCTCTCATCAGAGGGAGACAGGAGGGCAGCAGGGTCAGAGAGGTGTCATGAAATAAGATCCTGACTCACTGTTCTGGTTTGGAAGATGGAGGGAGGAATCAATGAACAAAGGAACATGGGCACCGCTGGCAGCTGGAGAAGGCGTGGAAGTGGATTCTCTCCTGAAAGCTTTAGAATGGAAAGCAATCCTGTGACCCCCCTTTTAAAAAAATATATATTTATGCATACAGGAACAGGGATATAGGCCAGAGTTGTGGGTGTATGTGAGAGGAGTCACCAGACACAGAGTGGGGAGAAGAACAGGCAGATTGACTGAAGTACACTGCTGAGGGGAGCAGTGGGCGAGGCAGGAGAGGTCTGCTGCACCATGTGGGAAGCTCCCTGGCCGGGGATTGAACTCCTGCTGCAGTGGCTGCTGACAGCTTCATAGGCTGAGACTTAACCCCTTGCGCCACCAGGGAGGCCCAACCCTTTTATTTTAGTTTAGTGATGCCTGTGTTAGAGCCCTGACTGACAAGACTGGAAGGTGATAAATTCATGTTGTTTTAAACTCCACTTTGTAGTAATTTGTTATGGTAACAATGGTAAGTTAATACAAACAGTCGTAATTAAACTATCAGGTGATTTGCTCTTGCTGCAGTGACCCTCTGAGGCTTTGCCACTGTCACATTTCTGCACGTACTGGCCTCAACCAGGGCTCCTGAGAGGACATGGCAAAGATCCAAGGAAGGCATTCTGGAGGTATCTTCTGGGAGTGAAAGAATCAATTCCTCCTCATATTGATAAGCTACTTAAAAAAAAATCTTCTTGGAAACCAGCACAGGAGGCTTCCCCTGGGAGGGGTGCAGGTGCAGTGTGGTGTAGCATGTAACAGATAATGTGCTGGCCCAAGAACCAGGAACCTGGGACTGGGCTCTGGTCTCACCCATTATTAGCTACATAACTTTAGGGAGATTGCTCTTCTTTATGGAGCTCAGCTATCTCAATCTGTTAGACCAATAAAGTAGATCAGTAAAACTTTTAAAGTTCTTTTTCTTCTCTGAAATGAATAGTTTCTACAAGGGTTAGTGGACAATGCCTTTATTGCTGGTGGAGATGCTTGCAAGTCTCAAACTTATCATTCAGCTACCCTGCATATTTAATTTGTTTTATTCATCTGATTTGAAAGACAACTACAATGGCTATTTGTAGAGAAAAGTATATTTAATTTATTATAAGACTAACAAGATTCATAATATTCTCACACATTCTAGTATTTTCATGAAATCTTGCCTTAATATGAATTATTTTCATCCTCTGAGCTCTATTTACTCTCCCTATACACTGTGGAACAGAGGTCTTGCTGGTATGTGTCTTTAGGTAATAATCCTTTAGTTAGCTAGTTCTACTTTAGACTCAGGAATATTTACAGTAATTTAATTTTACCTTTTAGATATGTGCATTGTCACCATTTATTATTATAAGGCAGTAATTCCTATATTAAAATCAAAAGGTGAGAGCAGACATTTAGCTCCAGCACTGTTGACTTGGCTTTCCTCATTAGAAATTACATTTGAGTCAATATATGAGTCTCACGTGAAATGTTTTCATTATTTTCCATTTATGTTTTCAAAAACGGCACTAATCAGATTTAAGAATCCACTGGCATATTATTCTTAAGGTGTAGCTACAAGTGGCTGAAGTGTGATAAAAAGATGAAATTAATTTTGGAAATGAGAAGTTTTAAATGACGTTATGAAAAATATTCTTGTTTCATTATATGGATAAGTCTGTGTTCCCCTTCTGCAGACCCTCTACTTTTACAACCTCATAGGAGCAGATAATTCCCATTTGTAGCCATTGCCCTTGATTTCCTTTCATTGATTGACCTATTCCTTTGTTTATTTATTAAGCACCAAGCAAACAGTACCTAGTTGCGAGTACTGTTTTGGAGGCATGCGGTCGGGATACCTGGGAGAACTGACATTTGGACTGAGCTTAATTAATTAATTAATTTAATTAATTAAATGTTCACACACACACATAGATATATGTATATTACATCATTGTTAATTTTTGTACAATGTTTGATTTCTGGACTGAGCTTTAAAGCATGAGGCAGAAGCAGCATATTGGTTTGGAGGCAGAGGGCAGAGAAGGGGCAGAAGAGCTCCAAAGGGCAGAAGGACATACCACCCTCTCCGGGGAGCAGAAGAGGGTCACAGGATTGAGGGTGGCAGAGGGAAGGAGGGCAGCCACCTCTGTGGATACTACCAACCCTTCCTCTATTGAATTGTAGGCAGCTCTTTTATGCTGTTGTTGTTCCTTTATTGAGGTAACACTGTTTTCAGAACACATTATATTTAGGAGAATAGCTTCACACCTTCCCAGATGTAAGTGAACACCCCATCCCCACCATTCAAGCATCCTTTTCTAGGCTGCATTTTAAAAATGCCTCCTCGCCAGCCTCCCCATCAAACCAGCAACACCTGAGGCTCTGCACCCTGAGACCGTGTCAGACGCTTTCCCCAAACTGTTACATTTAGCCTCACAACTACCCTATGAGGCAGATGCTATAATCATATGCCCCGCTATATTTTCTTCTACCTGTTAAGCAGTTTCCATTTTTCCCACTACTTCTCATATGACATAATCTCTCGTCCTCTCATTCTCTCAGTGCTGCACCCCAGCCTGTGTTCCAACGTCTCCGTCTACTAAGCTGTAAAGACAGTCCCAACACAAGGCTCTAGCATTGCTCTGGTCATTAGGAATGTCACTTCTTATTCTGAAGATCTTATTTCTATGAATACCCCTAAACATGAAATCAAATGTTCCTCAAGGTATCAGAGCACACTTCGAACTCACACTGAATTTATTAACGACTAAAACGTCTAAGTTTTCGTTCCCGCAGCTCTGCTCTGTCCAGCTCCGCCTGCAGCTGCCACTTCTGTGAGGCCAGTGCAGATGTGGTGTGATAGCAGCATAAGGCAGGTTTGCATTAGAGTGTGCCTGTGCCTCAGTTTCCACAGATCTTACCTCTCAGTCACACCAGGCAAGATGAAGAACATCCAGAAGTGGATTCCAAACACAAGAATGACCTGGAAAATGACCTTTCCCAGTACAGTCTTCCTGAGGTACAAGGCCCGGTCCACAACCATCGTTCCAAACTGGATGAGAACCATCACCAAGAACGGCCCGGGGACCTGGTCCTCGGACAGCGAGGAGGTGATGTCTGCTGCCGCTGAGTGTTTCTGGGAAGGAAACAAGAGGTTCAGGCTCCAGTGGCTTTTCACAGGACAGCGTCACTCTCAGTCACTCTTATAAACATGGTAGCATTGACCCCAACCTACCCCAAAGGCCCAAAATCCAAAGACGATGATGATGAAGTCGACAGTGTCAGCCAGGAACATGAGCACATACACGTCTGTCACGGCGCTGTAGTCCGGGTGGATGAGGTTGTAAAAGAACTGTCTGATGGGCACATAGATTTGCATTGTCCTGCAAAATAGAGCCCCCATTTGCTTCAAGAGGGGCAAGATGGAGGGGAACCATATGCTACCATCATTTTGCTCTTCCGCACCCTCTTTCTGAGCACGTCACACTTTCTGAGCATGTCGCACCTCCCCCTCTGAGTCTCAGGAATAGTGTACAATTTAGTGTCAAGGTAGGCGTGGTGGCCCTTTCTGACAATGGGGTCACAGACCTCTTCTTTTTCTTGAGTGCTATCAAACCCTGCGAACCAGCTGCTGGGTTTGCCACCTAAAGCATCCTTCTTAGCCCTCTATGTTTTGTTTCTTCTGTAAAACACAAATAAGGAATCGTCAGACCTGAAGGTGAGACTAAGTGTAAATTAAGTGGGAAACCTTGGGAGCTCTCAGCCCAGGAGACCTGACCTGGGTGCCAGGTCAATGTCAGGAAGCTGCTGCTCCTGCCTGTGAGGCCCCCGTGACCCTCCTGGTTTCCACGTGCTGCCCTAGGTTTTGCGCTCATCTCTCTCTGTCTTTTATTCCCATGTCCTCCTGCACTATTTTCACTGTGCCCTTGGTTCTGTCTTCAACTGAAGGCCACATACAGGTGTGGGTGGCCCTTCTGGGCTCAGTGCCCATACTCAGGCCAATCCTGAGGTGGTCCTTTCCTCTTGATGCTTCATCTGTGTCTACCCATGTCTCCTGGTACTTGAGGGAAGGGCTGAAGTTTTCCGGAGCCTGGGTATGTGATAGCGAACAAACCACATCTCCCCCATGTACCTCGACTTCCCCTGTCTAGGATGAATGTACCGCTAAGGCCTTTCCAACTCTGACATCAAATTCCTCTCTGTCCTGTTAGACTTTGCCACGATAATGTCTGGAAATACATACTAGGAGCTCCTGAAACTGAAATGACTTTATTTATTCTGTTCAAATAGAAAAACATGTTAATAAATGCAATAGATATAAAAATGAACCACACTTATTGGAAAGTGATTCTTAAAACAAGCCAATAATGGGTCATTTTATTCTGCCATAAGCAGATGTTTGTTATATGAGAAGTTACTTCTCTGTTCCGTATCTCTGGTTTATATAAAATAATTGATAACAGTTCCCTGACCTTAAAAATAAAGTCCACAACCCAAGTGTTTCTTACTTCCTTAAGGTAAATGTTTTGACTCTGATGAAATGTTCTTGAAACTTTTCCGTGTAAAGTTGCCTTTTGTTTTTTTGCTTGATGCTCAAAACACTGCTTCCTTTTTGACTGCTGTTTCGGGTGCTTGTACTACCTAGAAATCAAAAGAAATGGAGATGAAAACAAGCTGTAAAAGAAAACACCAGTATGCATTGTGAGTTCAGGCTATTTGGCATAACTATTGCTGAAAGCAGAAATCCTGGAACCCACACTGCCCAGGGCTGGCTTGAAACTGTGTGAGAAGGTGTGCACGCAGATGCCTGTACTGACGGCAACCGGGAACTTGGAAACTGCTTCCATTGCAACATGCACCTCTGGGTTTTTGCACCCAATGCTGGCTCTTTCCTGGTGCTTATGTAATCTTAGGAGAGACATATGAGAAGAGTAGTTTTTATAGTGTTAACTGGTTGTAGAGTTTCCATATTGGGTCCAAGACCACTATTTTTTTCATGTCCTAATTTCTCTAACTATGAAATGAATATAAGATGGCCTGCCAATGTCTGCCCCAAAAGTGTAGACTGAAGATGAGCACACAAATCCAATTTCTTGAAGAGTAGAATTATTTTTTAAAAGATTTTATTTATTTATTTTGCATACAAGAGCTGGAGTGTAGGCCAGAGATGTGTGGAGGGTGGGGGAGGGTGAGAGGATTCACCAGACACAGAGTGGGGGCCAGAACAGGCAGATTGACTGAAATACATTGCCGAGGGGAGCAGCGGGCAAGACAGGAGAGGTCTGCTGTGCCATGTGGATTTGCTCCCGGCTGGGGATTGAACTCAGGCCACAGTGGTTGTAGTGCTGAGACTTTAGCCCCAGGCCATGAGGAAGGCCCAAAGTAAGGCATCTCTACTTACAGACTACTCACTGTTTAGTAAGAAATTAAGAATTGGCTTAAGAAAGAAATAGGTTAGCTGAAATTTCCATTGATTGAATTAAAATATATATTTTAAATAAACTGTGTTTATTCCACTCTGGGCACACCCAGCATAATCTCTGGATGTGATTTAAACACTATCATGCGTCCAGCATGTGTATACCTGCCACTTTTACAATGACCTACAGTCTTTATGCCAGAAAGGACTGGGATGTTTGGAGCCAGATGTGAAGTTTTGAGTCCCACACAAAGCTGAACCCAGATTTGACCTTGGTTCTGTTTGTTTTCAGAGCACTTTCTCTTCACATCATGTTATCTATTTCTGTGATAGCAGTTAACAGACCAGGCCCCCCAGGCCCAGAACCACTGGTCCGCCCAGGCCCACACCCACTGCTACCAGAAGCACAACTTGAGGGGTTATGCCAGATCGCACGACAGATACCTCTTTTGGATCTATTTGAAGAAAAGCTGGATCTGGGAGATATCGGGGAGCTGCTGTCCGAGCGCTTCCTCCTGACAGCCGTGGAGTGCTCAGGGAAAGACACGTGTACTGACTCTGCGGAGGCCGCCAGGTTAATGGACTTCAGGGAATCGGAGGAGCCTCTCCTGCCGTGACTGAGTGAGAGTTCATCGTCCGACTCTTCTTTGTCTGTGCCCGTGTCGGCAATGTCGTCTTCATCCCACAAGCCGTGGCACTGACAGAGAAGGGGAGGGACAGTTCGCAATGCTGTTTTAGGCCAAGTAATTGTGTTCTGCCCTATGATCTCTCATACTCAATGTAAAATGGGGGATTTAGCTGATAACGTTGATTTGTATAACTGAAATTTGTTAAGAGAATAGAACTTGTAGTCTCACCATAAATAAATAAATAAGAGGCAACGGGCCCTAATTAACTAGGTAGGGGGAATCCTTTTGCAATATATCTGTCTATCAGATCACCATGATGCACACTTTAAATATCTTCTTCAGGGTTGGGTGGGTGAAGCTGGTAGAGGGTTTGACTGGATGATGGTGGGAAGTAACTAGACCTTTGGGGGGTGAGTGTAGTGTGGTGCATAGAGTTCTCAAGGTGTGAAACCATACTCATGACATTTACACAGCAGTGTAAACTTATATTTCTTCAATAAAAATGGAATAAACTAAAATTGTATTTGTCAATTACACCTCAATAAAGCTGGTTTCAAATAATTAGGAAATCAAGAGAGGGAAAGGATTCTAGGGAAGCTTATATTATAATTTTATGATGGTGCCAGCGAATGGAGATGGGTGGGTGTAGATGATGAGAGTTTAAATAATTAAGACAGATGAAGTTTGGCAGATGAAATAAAGATTATAGTCACTTGACTTGCTCCTTGAGTGAAAGAACTTTCAAGAACACATTTCTTCGTGCTTAAAGCATCAAGTTGAATTAGCAATGAGTGGATTTAGTCCAAACACCTCAGACTCACCAACTCTTTCTACTTGAACAATAATGCTGTTCCTTCTCAAGCCTGCACAGTGAGAAGGTGAACCTTGAATCAGTCATGGCTGGTTCAGAGAGCGACAAATATTTTATTCAAAAAATGCCAGCCCCCATGTGGGACAGAGTTTGTGATAGATTCTGAAGAACCTGGATTTTGCTTCAAGGAAATAGGGTGAAAGGGGCTGGTAAGTACAGGAGAGAGACTTGCAGAAGAGGGGGCGTGAAACCAGGGGCCTGGCTGCAGCAAGATGCAACGAGCCCATCACCTTGCTGTTGTCAGGCCAAGCTCCCCAACAGAGCAAGGTCCTTGAGCTCCCACATCCCCAGGCTACAAGCTGATTTCCCAAGACCTCCCAAATTATCCCTCTGACACATTTCAGGGCCATAAGCTCCTGAGTTATTTGCAAAAACGAGTTGGTCAAAATCCAACTTGGAAGATAAGAAATTGACCAAAAGGAAAAATCATCTCATTTTTATATTATCCTTAAATATTTATTAATATTTTATTAAAAAAATTAAAAATGGATGGACTTTCATAAATATTTTAGATCTTCCTGACAGGAGTTTTCAATTTGTACTGATTTCTTTGAAGTCACTCTAAAAGTCTTTGTTTTTTGGCAACATTGCAACATATTTAGATTCTTTTACTACTTTCTTGGTAGCATATTATTAACTTTGTTAATTCTCCAATTATTTACAAAATCACAGCTATTCATACTGAACAGGATAGTTTTGACCACTTTTGAAATGTCTACATAATTGTAAGTGGTTTCATAGCAGCATTATCTAGTAGTTTTATTTTTCAAAAAGTTGTAAGGGTAGTTTGTGCTTCTTATGAAAAGTTTTAACATTTCAAAAAGTTATTTTTATATCACTAGTTGAAATTTCAGCACCTCAAAATTACATAGATTTATCATGTAAGTGAAATTTTCAAAGACGAAATCAAAGTAAGGATATCAACATGAAACAACAAAATTTTGTTCATCATATGTTTTAAATATGTTATGCCATTTAAATATTAATAAAAAAGCAAAAATACCTAACATTTTATACAAAGTTTTGAAATGACATGCAAAAGGATAAAAAAGTTTCGAGAGAATTCTCAAGTGACCAGATTTATACCATCATGTCTTAACTGTGAAATTTAAAACTTTAATTTCAAGAACTAAAAGAAATAAGGTGAAAAGAGGTATTAAGTATACATCTATAACATGAACTAGTAGACTGGCTAAGTTCAGATGATTTATCAGAAAAACTGGAAAATTTAGGCAAATTCAATTTTGATTAATTGGTTTCCTTGAATAATATGGCTTTGCAAACATATCACACCCTAATGATCTAGGTAAATCTCCCCTGAAATAGAATATTAGAGGTTTTGGCACTTTGCGAGGTGATAGAAGATAGAGTGAAACTCTTAACCCTGGTATACACAGATGAAAGCCAGCTTGAAAGAGCTGGTGAGATTTTCACATTCTGTTACATATGTATGTGAGCATGCATGTATATGTGTGTGTGTAGACCAATCTTAAAATTTTAAAAAGGAACAAATAAATATACTATTTGAAAAAATAAATTTGAAGTAAGCTATAAAAATACAAGGCTAAAATAAGAGAAGTAAAATCAGGTTGTGACAACAGGCACATCAATATATAAAACGAATGCTATGCAAGAAATGATTATAATTTTTAGAGCTGAGTGGCATATTTACAAACTTAGCTTATAATTTGGTGTTTGAGAAGAAAAAATCCACATAGCTGCTAGGGACAATAACAAGAGTGATTGAACCTAAGACAGAACTTAATTCTGTAGATAGGTCTTCCCAGAGCAGTATAATGAATTACATTCTCAACAGTAAGCTTACAGGAAGAATACTGAACTGTTTAACCTGTGATTGCACTAAAAGCTAGTAGTTTCAAGAAACTACACAAATATTGGCAATTCTACTGGAAGAAGGTAGGGAGTCACTGGGATGGAGATCAGAAGCAATATGATTCACCCCAGATTGCAGCGCTCTTAAGATTTGGCTGAAAACTAGGGCTAGAAATCAGTGTATCAAATAGTAAGATAGGCACCATACAAGCAATTCCCACAAATTTGGAGTCATTATGTTATGTTCAAGCCGGGGTGGAACTATGGACAAAATTTCTTCCATATTTATTACAAGTGCTATTACTGAGTGCACTCTTGGAGAAAAAGTCACTAAAGGAACATAATTGTTCAAAAAAAAAAATCACAAAGTTCGTCACCACACCTCCCCCATCACCTATTTTAGTGTTCAGGACTATTACAGGCTGCAGTTGTCAATATGTCTGGTTAACTGTTAAAGAGCAGTACCTTCAAAATTGATCGGTGGAAGAAAAGCGCCAGGAGTTGAATGAGATCATAAAGAACATAACCTTCTTTCTTTTCCACTCCTATGATATTAGGTGGGTGGTAAGGCTTATCTTTGTTCAACTCCACATTCTTATTCCAGGGAAAGAAGCCAAATTGGAAGAAATACTTGATGACGATTGCTACCTACACATGAATGATAAAATTTAAAAAAATATTACTGCTTTTAAGAGTAGTCATATATGAAAAAACGGTGATAGAAAATTAAGAAGAAAAAACCCATTTCACAGTTTTGACAATGGGAATGCACACAGTTATGTGGAATAATAATATTAACATTCTCACAGACCACTGGCTTTTGAACAAGAGCATTGCCTGCTCTCATTGTGCCTTCAGCTGCAGATGTATTATGACGACCAGTTACGTTACTCATGACACCAAGTCATTTCCCCTATTTTTGGGGAGTTGACTAATTTATGCTGATTTTGCTATTTCTATAACTATTCAGCTATCAAGTATGATAATTAGGAAAGATTGAATGGAAATATATTTATATCTTTGTATGTTACATATTGCTTTAATTTGAAATCTTCAGCAATAAGTTTCAATGTACACAATTTTCACTTTCCTCCATTCTCCTCATCATTTTGTTTACTGAACGTTCTCCTCAAAATGAAATAAAAGTCAATGAAACAGACTTGTCAATTGGGCTCATCACTAGTGAAGGGGATAAGAATTGTAGAAAAGTGGTGTGTTGTGCTAGGACAAATGATAATACTGATGGTTCTTTGTAGGCACACCTTCAACATCTACATGATCAAGGGGGTAACTGCAATACATACAATTTATCAAGATCTAGAATCTCTTTTTAGCTCATCTCTTTCACTTCTTTTCACTATCACATTTCTTCAGAGGAAAGTCCTGTCTTTCTTATGAAAGGTATCCCAACATGCCATATGCCAAAGCAGAAACCTGTCTCTCATCCTGCCTTTCTCCTCCCTCTCACTCCCACACTTTTAGCCCATTACTAAATCTTTTCTCATCTAACACACGTCTTCAACTTCATCACATTTGCAGCAGGGTGGGCCCTATTTTTTCTTACCTACATAGTTAAGATAATTTCTTGACTGGTCCCTACGATTCCATTTTCATTCTGTATAAAACATGCTCAAATACAAACCCAATTGTATCTTGATTCTGTTCAAATCCTTCAAAGCCAAGTGCACAAACCCAAGCACACTGTTGATATGCCCTTTTATTGCACTGAGGGTTCCCCAGCCTGGCTCCAGCTATTGTCAATCAGCTGTCACTCCTCACATGCTGGGCTGATTTCTACCATTATTTCGTGTGGCGCTCCTATTGCTTTTCATCCTTTGCTGACCTGACACCCATTCGTTATGACTCAGATCTGAGTTCTCTTCTGCTGAGAAGCCATTGTAAGAGCATCTCTTCACCTTCCCAGGCCGCACGAGCACAGGTCTGTCTAGCACATGTACAGTTTCTAATTTCATTTGGATTGTGTCTGCAAGCCCTTGTGAGACAGAAATAACTATTTTTTAAGTTATTGTTATATTTTCATACCTGGTAGTGCTTAGCTTTTGGCACATAGTCTAAGTTGTGGAGTGAATAAATCTCTCACTTCCTCACTTCTCAGCATGACAGAGAAAATGGAGAATCCCAATTTAATTCAACCAGAAAGATTTTAAGATGAAAATTGTATATAAATAGATCATATTCTCTTTTTCACATTATTATTTCCCACTCTCCACTCTGAAAGAAGTAAGAAATTTCCTCACACACAGGTGTTAAAGAATGGTATCCATTCCTTACATATGGAGTCATTGTATCACTTACCACAAAGTGAAATAGTGGAAGGAATAAATAATGATTATTTCAGCAAGATTGCGATGGACAAGCTAATTAAAGTAACGTGTGACTTTACATATTTTATTATTATGAAAACAAGATACACTATATCAATATTTTAAACTGAATTCTTTTGAGATGGTTTAATATATAACTCATTTTATTATGGAATTATTAATATACAGACATTTCTAGAATCTAAGTGTATATCCACTATGAGTGCTATCATTTAAGGAGTAGCATTTTTATTGAAAGCTTTTCTTTATGTGTCAGTAAAGAAAATTAACCTTCACAAATAAAAGAACATGAAACCCAAGGTCTAAAGCCTACTCGACTTCCCTTTAACTTCCAGTGTCATGGGAATATGTGATCTTCTATATATTTAATAGAACAGGATAGAAAAGCAGGTCACCTATTTGGGTGGCATATTTCTCTTTCATCCCTTCCTGTATGTTAAAAATGGACTGGCTATCCTTCCTTTCTGTCATTCATATTGTTCAGGGGATATTTATATAACTTTCTCTTTTGAAATGTGGAAGTTGGTTTTTAGGTTTAAAAGGAAAATATGCATGTTGCATCAGACTCTAATCAAAGTGCTTAATGTGTTGTTTAATTCAGTGCCCATCGACTGACTATCCACCAGTGCCAGATACCATGCTTGGTGCTGCGTAAGATTGTCTTTCTCAGTGGTTTACATCAGGGGACAGGCAGGATTTAAGAGCTTACCAACCACTCCCCAGTTGGGTAACTTTTGGGCCAATTATCATCTCATGAACACTGTTTCCTTATCTGATCAACATAAATGATATTAGCACCTAGCTTTTGTGAGGAGTAAAATGTGAAAAGATACATAAAATTACCAGCACTACTTTGTTGTTAGCTTTAATGATTTTGTATCTAAGAATATCTATTGAACTAGTTACTCTGTGTGAAACTCTGTCTTGGAGTCAGACAGGCACATCTGAAATGACTAGTGTGATTTGCTGGAAGGTCCCACCTGAGACCTACCTCTGTGTAGATAATGGCCATCATCCAGAATCGTCTGCTGGGCCGAGGAACAGACAGCATGGCCCAGAGGAAGATCAGAATGGGAAGCACAAGGGTAATAATGGAGGCAGAGACCATGTGGTTAAGGATAATCACAAAATAGCACACCATTTCCGAGCGGGCCACCAGAGTGTTATACATGGCATAGAACAACAACAAGAACCGGGGCTGGCCAACATAGAATTTTTCCGACTCTTCAAGCTCATCATCATGGAACATCCTGTTAAAATAAACATGACACACTTGTCTTACTTTCTCCAAATTGTGGATTTCCATTTTGCATGATCTCTCCTGTCCCATCCCACACTCCTTCCTAAGTCCCAGATTTCTTGGGAAATTATATCATTACACACACACACACACACACACACACAGAGAGAGAGAGAGAGAGAGAGAGAGATGTGAACACAAGTGTTTTTTGATAGTTTTTGCTAGTTGTATCATTCAGTGATAGACATACCAAGTTTGTTTAGTACATGCAGTTTAAGAATTACAGACTACTGTTTGCTCTCAACACTTTATCATTTCTATAACTGAATATATTTTTTAAAAATTTATTTTTGCATTGAAGAACTGGGGTATAGGCCAGAGGTATGGGGGTGAGAAGATTCACCGGAGACAGAATGGGGAGCAGAACAGGCAGATTGAAATATACTGCTAAGGGGAGCAGCAGGCAAGACAGGAGAGGTCTTGTTTCTCTAGGTAAATTACAGCATGCAGAGAAGCTACTACACTGCTGAACCTACATGCACTGTAGCTGTTACTCCTAGAGAAGGGACTCTTACTTGTTCAGCAGTAGCTCACTGGCAGTCAGCTCATGAGTCAGGGCTGGCAGGATGCTGGACTCCAGTCTGTCGGAGCGGCTGTCGTCAGGGCTGACAGTCATGTGATTCTGGCCTGTGCAGCCGTCCGGAGAACCAAAGGACAGGCGCTCAAAGCTAACTGCCTTGCTGTAGGAGGGGGGCACCTCCACATCGCCTTCCTCGGCGGAGTACTGCAGCAGCTCAGTGTCTGGGGTGAGAGCGACCTCTTCTTGGGCCTCCTCAACCTCCTTGGGCCCCAAGTCCACCTCAGCCTCACACCCTTCATCGGTGTCCCCGACCCCTGTCTCCTCGTCCTGCTCGGTCTCCACCTCCTCTATGGTTTCTGTGGTCCCCTGGCGTGAGTACAACAGGGTGCACTGCGTGGGCTCGCTGTCAGGAAAAAAGGGACAGGCACAGACCCTGTCTCATAATTCAGACTACTGAGGTTACTCCCCAAATCTCAAGACATCTTCTCAGTACTCCCAAATATAAACTTCAAGGCACATGAGAAAATTAAATGCCCCCTCCCTCAATCCCTCACCCCTCATGTTCCGTCTGTTTTGTTCCTTCAGGAGATTCATAACTGGCCTGTAGAGATTGCAAAGAGCAGCCTCTCAAAGGCAAAGCCAACAGTGCACACACAGAGTTGAAAACCAGAATGAGTCCTGGCTCACAAATTGCTAGACCCACCTAGGCACAGAGGATTCACAACCATGGGTCCCAGCATTGTTTTCCAAATTAGAACATAATTTGCATAGCATACCTACCATTACATATACTTTAAAGAAGGATGATATAGACACAGGATACCTTGCCAGTTTGGGTCTGTCCTCTGCTCTCACCCTGTGAGTGGACCTGCCCTGACCCATGAGGAGATGATGGCATAATAACATATTGGTTTACCTAAAAAACCGCATGCTTTATAAAAAATGGCATACTTCTTTAAGATTTGTTTCTTTTCCCTGTTTTTCCATTTCAAGCCTGTTTCTTACTAGTGCTTCTTACATTTGACTGAATTGTCACCATTTTCCCGGCTTGCAACGATGTCCCTCCCAGTGAGGTCTTTGCCTTACCCGTAGAAATGCCCATGGTCTTCTCCCCTGTGTGATTTCTCCTTGGGGCTACTATTCTATCCCCAGGGGTGCACACCTGCTCTCTCTCCTCCCAAAGACTTCAATTCTATTTTCTTTTGCCCATTCCCCTTATAGTATTCATTTTCTAAGGCTTCTCTACCTAATTTCCATTCATTTACTTATTCATTTATTTTGGCATCCTGTTCTTCTTTCTCATATCTTCCTTTCCTTTTCTTAGTAACATCCTTGCCAGGTCCATGCAGGAAAAGTTGGAAATGTAAACAGAGCAGCCACGCTAGTGAAATTCATGGCATGTCTTTTATTATTACCTCAGGTACATCTAGTTCCTATAAAGGAGAGCGATAAGTATTATCTGGTACTGTGGAACCTGGTGGATATAGAACTGTAATTTGTTGGGCTCTGGAAAAGTGTACTGTTATCAGAATAGCACATGTGACATGTAGTGTTCATAAATGTTGAGATTCTCAAGTGGACAGTCATGTCCATTTTTCTTGTCTAAGACACCAGGTACAGACTTGTCAATGAATGAATGAATAAGTGAGACTTGGAAGACAACTTTATGGCATCCTGAAACTGAATGAGATTTGCATGAGCCTTTGGTCCCCACTGAGGGATTAAGAGTCCTTGAGGAATTAAGGACTTTGGCCCTAAGTGTACCTATCACACAGAAGACTCTTTGAATGCCAAGCCAAAACAGAGTTTTGCAAAGACTTACTCAATTAGACATAGACTCTAAGGAAGGCGATGAAATTGATCACCTCGGGGAATTTTCAGACTACTGGAGGCAGGCCCATACCAGTCTCACTTCAACATAAGCATGCTCTTTTTTTTTTTTTTTTTTTTTTTTTTGCTCAAGTGTGACCCTGAAGGTAATTTCAGAACTCAATAAAATGAGATGGCATAGAATGTGACTGCCAGGTGACATCTCAAAGGGCTAAGTTATTCCCTTCAGTGCCTGTCCCAGCATACTGAAGCTTGTGTTAAGATATGCAGCTGCCAGCAAAAAGGAAATTAACCTCCATCTGATTTGCCACTATGAAGGTCAAAATTGAAATTTATTCTGGATTGGCTGATTGGTGTCAGGATAAACACATGCAACTGATGCTTCTGTGACCCTGCTGGCCATTCCACAGCAATTCAAAAAAGAGCTTTGGATTGTATGTAGAACATTCTAAATGTTATTGTTTCATGGTAGGACTGAATGAGAAAACTTGAGCCCAAGTAATTTTTCCCATACAAAACAAATTATGTTCTATAAAGATGAAATATTTCACTACATAATAATATTCTTTAAAAATGGTAGCATATATTCTGGATTTTATATCACTTTAAATGTAAAACGTGGATGGGTTTATTTTGTTTTAACTGAAAATGACTACATAGGGCAGGTTTTTTTGATTTCTCCCCCAATGCATGATTCTTTTGATTAAATCATGAGACAAGGTTTTCTATCTTTCTTCACATATTTTCTCTCTCACGAATTCTCAAGCAAGGAGGAAACATGCTTATCCCTTTGAAAGTGTAATGTGTGAAATACTTACAAAGGGGAGGACAATGTGTATCATAAAGATTTTATAGAAACTCCTAACAGACAAAAACTAAAGAGCAGTTAGTTTAATAGAACACTGTCCTGGGAGTGACTAGTTCGGTCCCAGGCAAGGCAGCCATTATGCTTTTGTTAGTCATGCAAATTCTTAAAATAAAAAAAAAAAAAAAACCACACATCAGAAGAACTTATAGTTGCAATGACATGAAGGGAAAAAAGATGATAAAATTACAGAACAAAGCATGCACAAGTTAAGCACCTTGATGCTAAACTGCCACTGTCAGCTGATGAGGAGGACATATCCATGCTGAACATTTTACGGAGCCTAGGTCGTGCACGCTCACTTGTTTTAGGAACAGTTTCTGGTCCATCTAAATCATCAAGGGTAGACTGCCTTGAGAACAGCAGCGTGGTTGCTTCAGTGTAGCAGCTAGCAGCGCAAACAGTTACAGAGACACAGTGTTAAAACACCAGTGGTATATCAGTTGACACACGGATCAATTGACTAACACACGGCCATGCAGCAAACACACACGTCACATCACCATGACAACGGCGACCACCACAGCGGGCTCGAGGACAGGAAAGGACTGGTTAGGCAGGACGACACAACACCACAGTACCGGGCTGGAGAGAACACACTGGCTAGTGGTCCGTTAGGAAATGCCACTCTCTCGTTGGGACAGGGAAATAGTACAGTCACCAGTCCCAACGTTTCTGTCACTGAGCAGAATTCATATCACTGTGATTTTGCAACTGAGTTTTATGTGAATTAAAGAAAATATGCTTTATTTGGAGCTCCCTGAGTTCTTTGAGAGAATTTTGTAACCAAATTGTTTAAGCAGAAATATCTGCTGGTGTAAGAGGGATGTAAAAAAATTCATTTTTTTTTTTTTTAGAGTCTCCAAAATGAGAGATGGAAGCTCAGGGACAACCATAAGAAACTGAATTTTCCACCCCATTTTCTGAGTGATATTCAGTTAAGCCAAACTAGATGCCTTGCACATAGAAGAGATGCTGGTTTGATATGCAACTAGATATAAACCAACATCAAAAAAAAAAAAAGAAAGAAAGAAAATACGACAAAAAAAATCAAAGGAAGTCTAGCAATGGCAGGGTCATACTGTCTATTAACTTCACTGCCTGATGAACTTTTTTCTTCTGGATCACGTTTGGTGGATGCCATTAGGGCAAGAACCCACTGGCTAAAATCCTCATATCCTGCTCTCGAATGGAGCAACAACTGGGGAGGGAATGAAAGTAGATTCAGGACTGAGATGCTGCTGAAGGAGAAGCAGAGAGTTATGGCAAAGGCATGAGAGTAGGTGTAGTTTGACCCCGAAGAGCCTGTGATGGAGGCTGCCTGAACACTGATCTTCTGACTTGAGTGCTGACAACCTGGCTGAACCAGAGGAGCAGGCTTTGCTGATACAGGATGGCTGATTTCCCCCTGACAGCAGTGGCATTCAGCACATCATCCCCGAGGAGACCTCTGTGTGCCGGCTGCGGCCAGTGGTTGGGAGGCAGAAACGATGTAGCTCCCTCTAGGGGCTTAGTGGGAAGTAGGGAATGTGAGTCACTCACTTATGGAACCCACTAAAGAGACTTCTTAGCATTCTAGAAGTTTAGCACAACTCCACGAGCGCTGCAGGGGCCGCCCTGTGTACATATCACAGCTACATGGCCAAGATGGGGGCAGGATGCTGAGAGAGTGAACATGGAAGCAAACCAATGGTCCCCAAGGGGGACACAGAGACTGATTTTTTAAAAAAGGTCCTGACTCTATTTAGAGTTCATCATATCTTGGACACAATGTGAAGTTGTTAACAAGATAAATAAACTCATTGGACAAGTGCAAGGAGGACTGGGTTTGAGTTTCCACACTGACATTAACTAGCTATTGAACTTTAGATGAATCAGCTCTCAACTCTGGGGTCCCTAGTTCAACATTTCTGGATATTTGAACTTCTATACTTCAAGTTTTTAAAGTTTGCATATTTTAGATGTTTGCAGGCAGGACATTGCACACTCTCCTGTAGTACTGCTCAGACTTTCTGCATAGACACTGACTGTTTTAATTGCAAAGTTCTTTTTATCCTGTTAATTCTTGGGTTAGTTCACATTAGCCCAGCTTCAGAACTAATACGATTCCACCATTTGGGTTATTAGTATTGTGGCCTATTTGTCACCCAAGGCGATCAGGATGGAAAATGAAAGAGAAGGGGAGGATCTGTGGAACAATACGCCCAGACTCAGGTCTAAATGGGTGATTTGGAGGTACTTCAGGGCATGCAGCAAGTCCCTTAGGTGACATATTACAAACGGCAACCCCTCCTTTCATACCTAGGGATGGTCCTTAGATTATCACTAATGTTTCTTGTAACAATACATTTTATTTCTGGAAAGTGAATGGTATCTGATTTATTAAAATAACCATTAGGTAATTAGTGCCATTTTATATCAGGGGTTGAAGGACTCATGACTATTTAAAACGCAAAGGGAATAAGAATTCATCTGCTACCCCACCTCATCTACTGTACGCCAAAGGTAAACGTGGGTGAACATGACAGGGAGCAGGAGTGGGGCACAGACTGTTTATGCTCCAAGGGGTGTGGCCACATTGAGCAGTGGCCAGCAGGCCCCCTGGAGATGACGCTGGACTTGCCCAATGCCTCAGGTGTCCCAGAGCAAACCTCCACACTGGGACTCTTTTCTGGGGAAGATGCTACCTTCCCAGCAATGATCATGGCTTTGTGTACATGTCAGTGAAGTCAAAAGAAAGGAAGGCAACTGATTTTTGTGAATTGACTTTATACCCTGTTACTTTGCTAAGCTGATTGTTTCGATGAGTTTTTCCATGGAGTCTTGAGGGCTCTCTGCATATATTATCATGTCTACAAATAATGATAGTTTTACTTCTTCTTTCCCAATTTGGATTCCTTTCATATACCTCTCTTGTCTAATTGCTCTAGCAAGGATTTCCAATAATATGTTTAATAAGAGTGGTTAATGTGGGCATCCTTGTCTTATACCAGATCTTTGTGGCAACATGAGTGGAGCTAGAAGGGATACAGCTAAGGGAAAAAGGTCAGAAGGAGAAAGAAAAATACTTGATGGTGTCACTTATATGTGGAATATAGGAAACCAAACTAAAGACAAACCTAACAACTAAGCCTTGAAATCTGACTATTAGACCTGAAGTATCCAGAGGGGCACATGTTGAGGAGGGATGAGAACAAAGAGGGAAGGGAGTAGAGTGGACTGTGCGTGATTTGGGTAGTGGTACCTGGGTGAGGGGATTCTATATATGCAAAATACAATAATGTAAGCCAACATTGCCTCAATAAAAATGTGTGTATGTGCATGTATGTAATATACATATATATAATGTATATTATTTTGTGGGGATTAGAAAGTTTCCTAAAGCAAAGAAACTAGACATGTGCTTCAGACATTAAGAAAAGGGCAAAAATGCTGATTCATTCAATAACTACCTAGGTAGGGTCTTTCTTTAGTTTGAAAATCAAAAATAAAAACACATTAAAAACTAAAAAAAATTACATTAACTTTAAAGGTATTGGCTTTCTGCCAGCAAATGTACTGGTGGATTTACTATTTTTAAAGTTTGTTAAAAGCAGTCAATGGACTGAAATACCTACTACCTCATGGCTTTTGATCATTACTGCTGTAATCTTGGGGCAGATTTAACAGCAGTTACTAGATTTTGTTTAAGAGAATCTGTCTTCCTTTTTCCCTTCTAAGTTGCGATTTATAATATTTAGCTAATTCCTTTTTTTTTTTTAATAAAAATTGCTTTTGGTTCTGAAGCCCAGGAATAAACCATAATAAAATTTTGTTGATTTACAATACTACATAAATTTCAGGAATCTATCTTCACCTCTACATGCGTATAATAGTTGACTTCTTAAATGGACATACTATCAACTGTTATGCAATTTCAAGTTACCAATACAGAAATTATGTAAGCCTAATTTATGGAAAATTTATATTCAACTCACTTTCTAATACACTCTTTGATTCATGTAATTTAGAGTCTGGTTCTGAAAGAGCTAGTCTCAAGCCAGTGTCAGGTATGATATTCAGGAAGCCTGTGAAATTCTTGAAATTTTATGGAAAAAATTTGTATTTATATGTACTTTTTCCTTCTTGGTGAAACTGTAAAATTTCATAAAATTTCAAGAGTTTCATGGAAAAAAGTTACCAACCACTGTTAGTGACATTGTAAATTAATGAAGAAAGTTTATTCTATTCATTTCCCTTTATACTTGCCACTGTTTAGGCATCCAGATAACAATAAAATCTGTTTTAGTAAACAAAGAAGGGAGGTCAAAAATTCATTTGAAAAATTATTATAAATCACATTTTGGGGTAGCTTATTTTAAAAAAAATAGGCATAAATACAAAATAACCAAATTATGTGCTATGCATATGTACAACTGTAGTCTTCACGCATACTCCCAGTTAAATAGGAACATGGCTTTTGGTTAAATTAACCAGAACAGTCTGAAGCCTTTTATTCCAGAGTTCAACAAAGGGAAACAGTGTGCCTCGTTCAAGTTCAATATACACAGCAGTGCTGTTCAAACTGAGTGTCAAGAGACAATTCCATGTGGTATGCAAAATAAATGGAAAAATACACAAAAGAAACATTTTAGAAAGTGCATATAGAGCACCTCAGCATTTTTCTTATCCAATTGTTCTCCCTTTTTTTGAAAGATGGTTGTTCGGTCACTTTTAAGCTATAAAATGGCTTGGTTTGGAAGCTTTTAGAACTCCCTGCACGCCCAGGTCACCCTTTTCACATCTGTAACTCGGAAGCAGCGATCGTCAGCATCTTGAATAGTCACTTCAGGCACATGTTGGCGCCTCCATCTCCCTGCCGACACACCTGTACACGTTTGCACAAATGCCCATGCAGTTTTCATTTATTAGTATGACTACTCTGAAATAATATGGAGTACAGGAGTCTGGGATAAATGGGGGTAAAAATGGATCTTCATTTTTAACATGAAAATGAATTAAATAGAAACTAATTTAGCTTAAGTAACTGATTTACAGAGAGAGTTATTCCATCAGGAACAAATTTAAGAAGGTTGGCAACTTTCAAATAGGACATTTATTATGGTTAACAAAAAATGTAGGTAAAATATAAGTGACAATGACTTTTTGTCTCAGTGGAGTCTGTTAAGGAGGGCTGAAGCTCCTCTTTCAAAAATAGTATGCTTTCTCTACACACAAGGAGGTACTTTGAGCATAACATTAAATTTTCATGTTTTATCTTTTATATTGCTAATGGTTTCAGAAAGTAATGATTGAGAAATGTGTGTACATATGACTGTGGAGAAAAAGAATGAGAAGTGAAATTTTATTATCAGGCCATTGTTCTAGTAATCAATTATCTTATGCTAGGAATTAAAAGCATCTTGAACAGGATTTCATTTAGAAAATGAAAGTGTGGAGCTGAAAGCCAAAAGAGTTTCTGTCCTAACATTTTCTTCTGTTCACAAAAATATAATAGCAACTATATCTGTTTCTTTGAAACTTATAAATAAGCAAAGGTTATTACAAAACTATAGGAAAAATATAATGTCTTTTATCATCCCTCCCAAATCTCTAAACATATTAATACCTATTTCGGGAAGATGGGAGGAAAATATAAAGTTTTATCTGTACAAAAATCATATTTAATTGACTACGTTTTCTTAAAATATAAAAGTGAAGTTATAGTATCGTGCTATTTTGATAAAACTTGTTTTTACTAAATATGTACACATATATGATGAATATATTTCCATACCAAAAACTGTAGCTCAGTAACAAAAGAACAGGCACAACTGGAAAAGCGCCAATAAAGTCTTGAGCAATAGCTAAAAATAGCACTTCAAGGCAAAACAGATTTTACTCTCTTCTCCCTGCCCAGGTTGCAGTTTCAATGCCTATTTTGGGTTTGGCAACCAAAAAATAGTCTCAGCTTCCTTCCCTACTTTGTTTTGGAAGATATTCAGTATTTGTGAAGGACAGGTCTTTAGTGCCTTGCTCAGCAGATGCATTATTGCTGCAAGTAATCCAGGAGTTTCTAAACCAGCAGTGGGATGGCAGCCCAGTGTCTCTGCTGCCCTTGCACTCCTCGCCCAGGCTCAAACCACTGTGAGAACCTCCTCCTATGTGTCCATCCCAGAAGCAGCCCAGGGAGTGGCCTGGAATAGGTACTTTTTAGAATTTTTGATGAAGACAATAAATACCTGAATGCCTCAGCAATAGAGGCCTTTACCTATGAAGAGGAAAGTAAGGTGCAATTCACTCAGTGCAGCTAATCACCTTGAGCAAGTCATTTTCCTGCTAAGATAGGACTTCCACTTTAACTCAGAAGCTAGCTCTGTGCAGTCAACAGCAGCTATCCAGAACTTCATGACAAAGAATTCAGAGGCTTTGCCTCTGAACAGGCAATAAGGAAGACAGATCAATCCTCAAAGTCTGCGTGGGGTGCAGGAAGAGGCAGTGAGAGTGAGAGTCAGCTACCACAGTGGTTGAGAACTTGAACTTTCAGCTGAAGAACAATGTAGGTTTGGATCTACTTATTTATTTTTTGCATAGAAGATCTGGAGTGTAAGCCAGAGATGTGTGGGGGTGTGAGATGATTCACCAGAGACAGAGTGGGGAGCAGAACAGGCAGATCTACTGAAATACACTGCTGAGGGGAGCAGTGGGTGAGACAATAGAGGCTGCTATCACATGTGGGTCAGCTCCTAGCCAGGGATTGAACTCAGGCCACAGTGGTGATAGTGCTGAGACTTAACCCCTAGGTCACCAGGGAATCTCCCTGGGTTTGGATTTTGGGTCTGCTTTTATTTTCTTCCTAACTTTGGGCAAGTTGCCCTCTGTACCTCTCTGTTACAAAATTTTGTTTTCTGTAAAATGGGGGTGATGACAGTATGCATCTCTTAGGGCCTTATAAAGGTCAGTGGGGTAATCCTCACACAGTACTTAGTGCTGGCTCCAGTGAGGATCAGCGTCTGGGATCACACACCTCAGGGGAGATGGAAGCTGACTTCTCAAGTCTTGACAGTTCTGAAAGGAAATTATCAAAGGTAGCAGTGGATGGCAGATGACTCCAGTAGAAACTTTGTGAAGAAGCATTTTTAAAAGGTCTTAAAGATGCTACTCTTGATCCAAATAGTCATTTTATGATAGAGAAGACTCATTTTTACTTGTCTTTAGTTTGGAAATCTCTGTCCTGGGCATGAGAACCATGCGGGTATTTCTAATAGTGTATTACGGGCAGCGCTTTCACCTGGCTCAGTCTGGGGGTGGGGGGCAAGGTTCCTTTTGCTTAGGTGTATACATGGAGACAGCAGGAGGGCGGACAACATGGAAGTTTTGATGAGCTCACTTCACACGTTCGTTTCTCCTATCTTGAAGTCCACCTCCTTCACCTTTGCCCAAAGCAAGCCCGTTGTTTAGAAGGCGAAATACCTGGAGATACTGTCATGCGAGTCCAGGCTGTCCATCCTGTGGGCTGGCTGCGCGCTGGAGGCGGCCCCAGCACGGCCGTCGATGGCGTCCAGTCCAGACTCTCTGGAGAGGTTCATGATGTGGTTCTGATAGTACATGTGGATGCTCTCCCGAGTGGGAACGTTGCCCTGCAGAGGGGAGACGGCACCGCGGCTTTTACGACAGCTCTGGCCTGTGCACACCTGACACGTCTCTACACAGACAATTCTCACTGCTACACGCGCTTGAACAAGGATTAAAGCGAAGCTAGTCCAGTTGGGTGCTGATGTCTACTCTGAGCTGATGTGCCCAGGAGGCCTGGGGATACTGAACAAGAAGTCTCTTCTTATATGTAGACAATTGAGCTAAGTCATTTGCAGAAATGAAGATTATTTTAAAATACCATCGATAAACCACATGCGACTTTATTTCATTGCTCTGCATATATCCTACTTTTTCCTTTGAGAAGGTTCAGATCAAACCTCCCAGACTAAACAGCAGAATCCTGCACCTGCCCAGTCCCCACGCCTGCAGCTCTGGTAAGGGAAGGGGTGTCACCACCCCAGGGCTGTGTATGGGGGTGGGGGGCAAGTGTTTGATTATTTTAATTCTAAGCATGACATAGACTTAACTATACAGAAAAGCAAGAGTTATGCTAAGAGTGTTTGGAGAGAAAGGACTTTGCCTCATTCCACTTGGAGTTCCTCTGACTTTTAACATCTTTATAGTGTTGCAGAAGCAGAAAGAATTATACTAAGCGGTGTTACCTTTTTAATCTCTCTAGTCAGCATGCATCTTTCAATTCTCAGAACTGTAGATATGTCAATGTGCTCCCTTGAAATGGAGTTCAGCCAGGTTGTGAAGCTGTCCACGGTTGCCAGGAACAGGACCCAGGTAAATTTCAAAATATTAAATATCCTCTTGATGATATTATCTAGGAGGAAGGAAACCAACAAGATTTCAAAGGAAAAAAAATATGACCATCAACCATTTTTCTGTTGTGTGACACAGTGAGGTTTTGCCAAAGCCAGATCTGGCTTCAGTTCTGTGTTCCCAATAAATTGTGGGGCTTTTGGCATTCAGCTTGATGGGGGAATGCAGTACAGGATACCCCCTGGGTCTTTCTCCAAGGCAGCATCAAAATCAAGCTAGATGGATTTTTTTTTTTTTAAAGCTTTGGTTCAAAGGTTTTTATCAGACTAGTCTAGATATAGATAACAGGTTTGGCTAGCAGTAGAGGTTGTAGTCAAAGATATTCCTTTTGTTGACACAGGGAGAGGAATGGCATGCTCTAACCAGGTAACAGGGTTTTCTGGATGCGTTTTCTTTGTCTCCTCTTAAGAATGATTCTTGTTGGAAACATTTCTGTTGATTTAGTAGGACTTTGCTGCTTCCTACTGCAGTTATATTTCAGTGAATCACCTTAAAATGTATCTTGTAAAGTGCTCAGGTTACATGCTGATATCTATACCAGTGAATGGTCAACATCATTCTTATTTAACATACTGAGCTGTGCTAAGTTCAAAGTTTTGCACATGGGTCAGTCCTCTCCAAGCCAACCAGATGCTTGGGACAGCATCCTGGTGAACTTGGATTCTGTCCTCATCTGGCCTGCTCAGCTCTGTCCATCACTGGATCCCTCAGGTTGCCTCAGAATCTCTCCAGTGCCCTGGGGGACTTCAACATGAGCTCCTGGGCCACTAATAAGGTTTGAAGTGGATTTATGCTGTGGCCTAACTTATTTTAGGCCAGAATCAAAATAAAAAGGAAGATCTCCTATTAACTGTCTGTCCTGCAACTCATTCTTATAAGCCAATGGCTTCTCAGCCCACATTCAGGAACCCCTCAAGACACCAATTTTCCATCAATGTGTTTGTATCCAGAGTAGAAAAGCCTGATTATCTTGCTTGCTGATAAATAATGTGCACTGGAGTTCTAACTCTGTGGGATGGAGGAAATGGCATGTTTCTGGAATGGAGAAATTTGAATTCATTTAATTTGGTGGCTTTTGCTTTGTCTTTTTTTTTTTTCTGCAAGAAGAAATCTTCCCAGTCACAGTGGACCCCAAACAGCACTGTGGGCTCGAGTTAGAAGGCAGCACTGTTCACAATAGCAAAGGTATGGAAGCAACCCAGATGTCCAAAAATAGATGATTGGATCCAGAAGATGTGGTACATATACACAATGGAATACTATTCAGCATGGAAAGAAGATAAACACATGCAATTTGCATCGACATGGATGGAATTAGAGGGGATCATACTCAGT
>PVIJ01011371.1:0-55044 GCA_004024925.1 Scalopus aquaticus
TTTTTTTTTTTATTAAAGGTAGAAAATGGGACTCTGCTGATGCAGGAATAACTGGAGGCATCTTGCCCAGTAGTTTCTTAGTCGGCATTCCACAGCTCAAGGTAGAGAGCCTGGGTAGCAAGGTGAGAGGGAGCCTGGACCTCGTGTACGAGGGAGGGTCCATTATCATGCAACATCATGGGAAAGACCGAGCTACAGAAATCTCTGTATAATCTTCTGTTTTCCTCAAAGTCAAAACAATGACCTTCTCAGAATCCTGGAAACAGACTTTTCAGAATATAATCCTGTTTGTTTTTTAAATTAGACACATCAACAAGCCAAGCCTCACATACAGGATGGAACTAGAGCCAATAAAGAGAAACAATGTCAATAACAACAATAAAGCAGGTACAAATACAGGATCAAGGCAAGTTAGGAGAGCACCAGGACCTCCATGAACAGTCATGGCTGAGAGTCAGCCCGGACACACTATGTGAAAAGAACATAGAAAGAGAAGAACAGGAGAATGAAGTGGCTAAAGTGCTCAGAGAGATGGCTTCAAGATCCTGTAGGAGAACAATGGCAGTCAGCTGAGGAGGCTGGAGCGGAGAGGGAAGGTGAGAAGGGTGGAGAAGAAGAAAAGAAAGAAGGCCTCCCTGGTGGCGCAAGAGGTTAAGTCTCAGCCTATGAAGCTACTGGCAGCCACTGCAGCACGAGGTCGATCATCCCCGGCCAGGGAGCTTGCCACATGGCCGTGCAGACCTCTCCTGTCTCACCTGTCTCTGGTGAATCCTCTCACCCACTTACACACCAGTTCTTGTATGCATAAATAAATAAATCTTTAAAAAGACGAAAAGAAAGAGGAAAAGCATTAAATAAAGAAAGAAAACATGAAAAGTAAGAGAGTGGAAGAAAATTTGGGGAGAAAAGAAAGGAAATGGAAGGTGGGGTGAATGAGACAGAAGTAAAGGAGAGAATGAGAGACTTCAAATCAAGGAGAGGAGAAGGTCTCTATGTTAAAGCAGGATGACATGAGTGCATTACTGAGAGAGGGAGGGCACAAGAAGGAATGTTTGATGTATAGTAAAATACAACTCAATTATCTGAGATCAGAAATAACATGGGGGTGTGGGTGGGGGAGATCACATCAGGTTGTAGCTGCCATAAGTACCAAATAGTTATGTTTACTGCATTTATAAACAGATATCTTTTGGCAAGTGAATCAAAAAGGCCTCCACAAGACATGTAATTCTGGGCTTCAATCCATTCACTCTGTGAATTAATTGACTTTATTTGAACTCCACTGTTTTCATTTGGAAAATTCACTGTGAACATGTTGTACATCTCTCAGATATCAAATAGAAAATGCACTATAGCCAGATTCTGAAAGAGAGCCAAAAATTGTTCATTAATCAGACAGGGGCTTCTCTATGATTAGAAAAGACAACCAAGAGATAATAAATAAATAAAATAAACAGCTAAATTCTTTGAAATGCCTCCTACATTTCTCCCTTCACTTGGGAAATAGATTCCATAGGATACCAAATATTGACACTCACCAAGGGAAAGAAATGGTTTATGATACCTGCTTTCAAGGTAACATTTGTCCCTAAAACCTCACTTCTAGTCTGTGTCCTGTATCTTAATCAAAATTAACATTTTCCAGAAATATATTTGCAAATCCAGTTGTTGTTTTACAGCATGTAAGGATTACATTTTCATATTTTGCTGCATATAAAAATTTATGAGAGATGACAATCCAGGAAGTGTATGTTCTGGCTAATTTCTAAAGTTATTACATTTAAAAAGGTTAAAGCACATAGTGTTCTAGCCAAGATTCATGGAAGTTAGCAAAAGATAATTATTCTGGGTCTTTAAAGCAAACAAATTGGATAGCCTGTTAGTTTGACAGACAGATGGATAGATAGGGGTGTGTGTGTGTGTGTGTGTGTGTGTGTGTGTGTGTGTGTGAGAGAGAGAGAGAGAGAGAGAGAGAGGAATAGGGAGAGAAATTATATATGTAATATTATATGCTTGTATGTTTATATATACTATATATTGTATATATACACTATACGTGTGTATATGTATGTGTGTGTGTGTGTGTGTGTGTGTGTGTGTGTGTGTGTGTGTGTGTGTGTGTGTGTGTATAGAGACTGCCATGAGTTACTGAAAGTGAAGCCTTGTTTGGAAATAGACATTAATCAAAAATAAACCACAGGTCTGATCTGGTCCTACTATTACTACTGGAGCTACATTCGATCTGACCTATGACTCTTCCTTGTTTTACTTTCTCCAATTCAGGATGTTCTCATTTTTTCACCTCCATTCCATTATCTATCCCTTGACTAGGAAACATAGCAAAAAGATGAGAGCATATTTCAGATGAGAGCAGTGCTCAGAAGAGAACCTAAGGAGAAGAGTCTGCAAATAAGGAGGAAGAAAGGTATGAACAGACAATAGTCAAGACTAGATTGCATCACCAGAGGCTTTCCCCACCACTACCCCCCACAAAAAAACTATTATTTGGAAAATCATACCCAAGGCTCAGATATCCAGTGAATCTTTTTCTAGGTACACATCAGTGGCCAAAGTAACAGAGTCCCGAGGAAATTAAGTTCTAAGGGAAAATGTTGAGCTGATAATTGCAGGGGCCATTGAATTAATGAAGTCAACATAACAAAAGATATCTAAATAAAATTAAATATGCACAGAGAGAAAGAAGAGACTAATGAAAAAAGCAAATCATAAATAAGATGTGAAAAGTAATCACTTGAGTTTATTTGGTACAAAAACATTGTTGCTATAATAAAGAACTCAATGGATAGGCTGAATAATGGAATATAAAGTCAAAGTGACTTAGAAAATCTAGGTAAGGAATCATCCCAGTGGATGTTGAAATTTCTCAAATAAGTAAAAAGTTAAGCGCTAGAGAGGAGAGATGTACAGGTGTACATGACATTTTTTTACATAGCAAAAAAAAAAAATCACCGTAAGTATAAACAAAAAGAAGAACCAATAAAGATAGGAGAGGAAATAAGTGAAAATAAAAACCATAATCTGTTTTTTAAGACAAATAGACAAATAATCCAGATAAATCCCTAGCAAGGACAAAATGACAAACAGAAAAAGCGAACAGAGATACAAGTGCAAGTACACACATACACAGAAGAAAAAAAGAAATAAGTACAAATATAACAGATTTTCATGAAACAACAATACTTTTGAAAACATGAAATTGATGTTTCTAGAAAAACATGAAGTGCCAAAACTGGAACATTAAAAAAAATAGAAAATTTTAATGGGTCAAATCATTTTTTTTAATCAAATGGTAACCAGAAACCTTCACCCACCTAAAAAGCCACAACACGGTTTTCTAGATGAAATCTACTAAATTTTCAAGGAATAGTTTTTCCAATCTCAAACAAGTTGCTTTTAAGAATAGAAAAAGTAAAATGACCCTATTCAGTTTATGAATTAATGTATACTTGAAACCAAAAACCAGATGAAAAGATGAGACAACAAAAACATAAACCAATTTCAATTTTAAAAATACATGCAATGTAAACGTAAAATTTGCTTAGAAATGCTTATAGCAGCTTTGTTCATGGAAAATGACCAAGCATGAAATACAAACATGAAGTGCAACAAACATGGACGTTACCAAGTTATTCTTCAGTAGGTGAACAGCAAACTATTTGCGACTTATCTATGTAATGAAATACTGTTGACGTAGAAAGGAATGAGTTATTGATCCCTGCAACGTCAGTACATGCATACTATTAAAGGAGAATAATCAATCTAAAAGACTTCTTCCTGAGGGCCTCCCCAGTGGCACAGCAGTTAAGCATTGTGCTGTGGAGCTGTCGGCAGCGGCGCCGTGAGTTCAACCCCTGGCCAGGGAGATTCCCATCATGGTGTGGCAGATCTCTCCTGCCTTGCCCACTGCTCCCCTCAACCGTGTATTTCCGTATCTGCCTGTTCTGCTCCACACTCTGTCTCTGGTGAGCCCTCTTGTCCCCCCACGCCTCTGGCTTGTACCCCAGTTTGTATATATAAATAAATAAATCTTAAAAAAAAAGACTTCTTACTGAAAGGGGCAAGATGAATAAACAGAAAACAGATCAGCAGGTGCCAGGGATTTGTGGAAAAAAACTGTTAATTATATGAAGCATATGAAGCATAGGGATTTTTAATTTTTTCAATTAATGAATTTAAGGTTTACATCACTCTAACATAGGGATTTTTTTGGGCAGTGAACCTGTAGTGCTCACGTGGTGAGTTCATGCCATTATGCATTTGTCAAAACCCATAGACCTTAACAACACAATGTATTCAATTTTTTAAAAATCCACTAAGGCATTGGGGATCTCAGGATATAACATAGACCAAGACAAATATATCTACTGTACAACAAACAATGGCATAACCTCATTGCAGAAAGCAGGAAAGAAATAATAAAGGTTTGACCTAAGTAATTTTGAAAATGACTGGGAACTAAAAAACTAAAGACAAATGGTACAATACATAAACATTACATCCTCCAAACTAATATAAGGTATTGACAGTGGGGAAGACTAGACACAGAGAATATACTGACTCGCTCTACTGCTGCAACTTTTTTGAAAACTTAAAACTTTTCTAAAATAAAAACTTTTTAAAAAATAATAAAATAAAAATTTTAACTTAGAATAATCTAAAATAAAAATATCAGCTACCAAATCTGTAATTATAATTAAAAATAATATTTTTTTTATCCCAGGAGTACAAAATGACCTATCAGAAAACTGATCAAAAATTTCATCATATTAATGAGCCATGGAGAAAAATCTCAGGACACAACTGCCTACATTCATGGCAGTATTGCCTGTTATAGCAGAGTTGAAAACAACCTATAGTATGGTAATGAATGACTATAAAGTGATCATACTAGGAATGGAATATCATACAACAAAATATTAAACCTAAATTTATATAGATTTTAAAAAGTTGGTGTTCAATTAAAAAAAACAATACAATATTTACTGATTTATAACTCTATCAATTTAAAGCACACAAACTATATATAGACACATTTTCATATTTATGTAAAAGATTAATTTTATACTGTAGACACATTAATCTTCTACTTATCAAATAACTACATAAATTCAGAGAGACTAAATATCAATGGAAGCCCCAAGTTCACACTGGCAGAGTGAGGGGCTGAACCCAGTTTTTCAGGTGTGATTTCTTAAACAGTGTGCTATTATTTCTTTAATAGCATACCTGTGTGGCAGAATAGCAAATATACCACTGTCTGTGGCAATCATGGAGGAGAGAGTAATTACAGGGGGACGAGAATGAAGGGAGAAAGTAGGAAGATGTAACAAAACCAAAAAGTACACCTACAAAGACTGATAATGACAGTGAACAGACTGAAGAGGGTGATTAACTTAAATCTGTGCAAGTGATTTTTTTTAAAAAAAGTGCTGACATTAGCCAAAAAAAGTCTGATTACTATTCAATCTAACATAACAAAACATTTTAGATCTGTAGTTTTTACTAAATCAGCAACACTGTACATGAAAAATGTCTAGCCCAACAGATTCACGAGTACCTGCTTAGAACATTTGAAGGACAACTACTATAACAACTCATAAGGACAACTCCGAATATATTCGCCACTTGCTTGGGATAACACTGAAACAAATATTACTGATTTATGCTTGTATTTATTGACTGGAATTTCTCTGAATGCCTGAAGATCAGTTCACTGTCTACTATTAACCCTCTATCCTCACATACCATACATGTCTTTTTTCCAAGTCTCCCTTCTCCTAATTTATTTTGCTCCTCATCTCTGATACAATGCCCTATGTGACATGCAATTGGCTTTGCATCTAACTAATATGCAACCATGTGTCTATACATGTATTTAATCAGCAAAGTCCTCATTATGCGCCACGCACTTGCCAGGCACTGAGGACACAAGAACAATTTGAACACTAATTCTGATGCTTCAAGAAGGAAGACAGGCATACAAATTAATGAATGCAGTAAGTTAAACTTATGTATCTATATATGTGTGTGTGTAAAAGGTATTGTGGTTAGCCTTAACTACTACATCTACTTTTATCAAGCTTCCGCCCACTAGGGATCAATTTAAATATGGGTTATTCATTCATTCGTTAATGTCAAGAACTTTCAAAGGTATTTGGAAAATTAAATTATCTAATGAAAAAGATAGAGTAGATGAATGGATTTAAATTCAACAACAAAGAAACAAGACCAAGATCTAACTATATGTTATATATAAAAACTCATTTTAGTTTTAAGGACACATGGACTGAAAGTGAAGGAATGGAAAAAGGTATTCCAAGAAAATAGAAACCCAAAAAAGAGTAATGATAGTTATATTGGATATAGTAGACATTAATTCAGAAACTGTAATGATACAAAGAAGTTCAGTTTATAATGATAAAGGGGTCAGTTATCAAGAAAATATAGCAAATGTAAATATTCAAGTACCTACCTAGATTAAGCAAATACTAACAGTTCACTATTGAATTCTACCAAACATTTAAAAAAGAATTTATCCCAATATTAGACAAACTCCTCCCCAAAATGAAGAGAGGACACTCACAATTTATTTTATTAGTGTAACATTACCCTTATATCAAAGCCAAAAGAGGACACTGCAAGAAAATAAAACTATAGACAAATATCTTTGATTTCTCAACAAAAGGTAGGCAACAAAAATTCAGCATTTTTCAGGGTTTACAATGACTGCTTAGAAACACTGCAAAAAGACAACACATGAAAAAAGAATCAATAAATGAATTTTTTTCAATTAAAAATTTCTGCTCTGTGAAAGACACAGTCAAGAGAATGAAAAAACAAGTCAGAGACTGAGAGAAAACATTTGCAAAGGCTGTATCCAATGAAGGATTATATATGCACCTGATATCCAGATTTTACAAAGAACTCTTTAAAATCGACAATAAAAATTAAACAACCAGAATAAAAAATAGACAAAGACATTAATAGGCACCGCACCAAAGAAAATATGCAGATGGTAATGTGTATATGAAAAGATGTTCCACATCTTAAGTTATCAGAGAAATGCAAATTAAGACGACACCAGTATAGGCACATTAGAATGGCCTAAACTCAAAATACTGACAATATCAAATACTGGTAACGGATGTTGAGTGACAGGAATTCTTGTTTAATGCAAAACAGAATAGCTACTTGGGAAAACAGTTTGATTATTTCTACTAAAGTAAGCATACTCTTATTTTCTGATCCAGCAACCATGTTCTTTGATATTGACCCAAAGAAGTTAAAATCTCATGACCATACAAAACCTGTTCATGAATGTTAGAGCAGCTTTTTCATAATTTCCAAAAGTTGTATTTGGCGTGTTCTTTAGTAGTTGGTACATCCAGACAATGACATATTACTTAGCTTTGAAAAGAAATGAGTTACCAAGTCATGAAAAGATCTAGAAGAAACATGAATGTATATTACTAAGTGAAAGATACTAATTTGAAAAGGCTCCCTATTGTCTGATTCCAACTATATGTCATTCTAGAGAAAGGTAAAGCCATGTAGATAGCAATAATACCACTGGTTGAGAGGAATTTGAGAGGTTCAAGGAATAAACTAGCAAAGCAGAGGATTTTTAGAGTAACAACCAGTCTTTACCTTAACTATGCATGCGGGGTGAGCATTATCAGTATCTCTTCTCCAAGCTAGTACTACTAACAGGCTAGCCCTGGTTACCAGGGAAAGAGGGCAAGTTCAGTTACTGACAAAATGTGCCAAGTGAAATTAACTCATTTCATTATCAAAACCACCTTATGAAGGGAAACTATTAATCTTGTTTAGCAAGAAAAAAAGACTAAAAGTCAGAAACATTAAGTAACACCCAAAATCATTCAACAAAAGGAAAGAGAGTATTATTGCAGAAAGTGCATGGACTTTGGACAAAAGGGACTTAGATCTTTTTAATTCCTACTATAAACTTGGGCCAGAGACAACAGTTTTATTAAAATTGACTGAAATTAAAGTCTCTAAAAATCTAAAAATGTTCAAAAAATGTTCTCATAGAACATATTAGTGATCCTACCTTGCCCTAATGAACACCAGTGAAACTTATTTATCCCACATTCTGTCTGACTCCTCAATCTATGCTCTTTGCCCTTTCAGGTCTCCCTACGACAGAATGCAGCCGTGTAGATTTGGAGCATGTATTTTTGCATGGTGCACAGCTGGAAAAGTATTATCACACAGAGCAACCTTAAAAATTGAGTATTGAAGTACTGATTTACTTTTATTTAACATGACTTCCTGAAAAACCTCTTGTCTACAAAGATTCAATTGAAATTATTAGCCTATAGGCATTTATGGATATGTGGCTATGCAGCGCTAATAAAAACAGATTAACCCCTCTCTTTCATATTTTATACTGCACAAGGCACTGAAAACAGTCTGATGTAATAGATCTCTTTTGTGGTTTTAATCATAACAATTGTACCAAATGACTTTTTTGTGCATGTGATAACATCATAATGGAAAAATAAATCGATAGCATATTTCTCAATCTAATTAGATGCCTTGCATTTCTAAACCAGTTTTAATGAAATACAATAAGTGGTAGTGTGGAAATTAGAAGAGGCTAAAAAAAAACAGTTGCAAATAATACTGTCAGTGACAGGAATATAAATATGAACTATGTCAGTCTATGTGAACAATACCTTCCCATTGCAATTTTACAATAAAAAGACATATTCAGGAGAGGGATTATCCAAACAAATCATCATTCTCAAAAAGAAGCATTTTGCAGCATAGGCTACAGAAAATCAACAATGCATCGGAGACCACAAAACTCTTCTACAAACAAACCTCACCTGTGCATCATCTCTAAGTCACCAATTTATAAATGAACACGTTCATGTGATTTTTTTTAATATTTATTTTTATTTATTTAAGCATACAAGCACTGGGGTATAGGCCAGAAGTGGGGGGGGGTGAGAGGATTCACCAGAGAGAGAGTGGGGAGCAGAACAGGTGGATCTACTGAAATACACTGCTGAGGGGAGCAGCAGGCGAGACAGGAGAGGTCTGGTGCACCATGTGGGTTAGCTCCCTGGCAGGGGATGGAACTCAGGCCACAGTGGCTACCAGTAGTTTGATAGCGCCTGCACCACCAGGGAGGCCCCCTTCATATTAAAAAGCTTCTTTCCTAACTTGGTAGAGCAACTCAGACTCACCATTTTAAAAACTGGAAAATAGTAAAAGATACCAAAAAAGTGTTAACTCAAAATCTCACACAAATAATCACAGTTAACATCTTGTTAGGTTTCCTTTGTTTTTTTCCCTATGCATATGCTACATTTTTGAAATGACATAATAACTTGGGTGAATGGTAGTCAGACAGTTCAAAGTAATAGAACAGATAGCTCACAAACAAATATTAATACAAAAGTATATTCGATTTTTAGGTGTTGTGTTTCCTCTGGCAACCATGACAGAATGGTTCGAGTCACTCTGGGTGAGTTAAAACAATAGAAATGAAACAATTTCATTTTCTCACAGTTCTGGAGTCCAGGATTGCAAATCCAAGGTGTCAGTAGTGTTTGTATCTTATAAAACCCTTCTCCTGGACTTGCAAATGCTTCTTTGTCCCTCTGTGTTCACAGGAACTCCCCTCTGTGTGTGCCTATGTTCATAGTTATTCTTCTACAGAGAGCAGTCATATTGGACTAGGGTCTACTCTAACGACTTCTTTAATTTAGCAACCTCTTTTAGAACGCTATGACCAATACAATTACATTCTAAACTAGGGAGTAGGGACACGATTCAGGCCACAACAGGAGCTGTGTGTGGCAACACACACACACACACACACACCACACACTCCAACCCAGCCAGAAGAAATGGGCCCTGCAGCAGGTACTGGAGACATAAAGATTAATAAACCAGAGTCCCTGTTCTGAGGAATCGGTGGGCAAAGGGAAGACTATTAATAAGTGTCATTGGGGGAAAATACATAAAGTCTTGTCTTAAACCATATACCCAAATAAATTACAACATTCATTTAATGATAAATGTTAAGAGAATAAGAAGGAGAAGGGGGAAAGAGGAGGAGGGAAGAAAGGAGCAAGTGGAGGAATGCAAAGGAAAGAGGAAGAAGAGGAGAGGAGAAAAGAAAAAAATGCAGAAGGTGGAAATGAGTTTTCTCTCTTTTAGCTCTGAGTGGGGTAGGTATTGTATTTCTACTCCATTCATTCTTTTAGTAGACATTAGCTGACCACCTACCACATGCCAGGTGCTAGACACAGAGATGAACCAGGGTTTTGATGCTTCTACACACTGGAAGGATCCCCTTGGATTCTTTGGAATGTCAACTCAGGTTCACCTTTCTTTTCCGGTCTGTTCAAATTGGCACATGTCCCTATACCACATCGTGAGCTGTGTGCCTCAGTATGTTCCTTTGTAAGCTGTTCTCAAGGCATTTTTGTAAATCAGATCCTACTGAAGTGCACAGAAAGAGCCGGCTATTTAAAGGGACCCTAGAGGGAACCCTGTGGTGAGAAGAAACATCTTTATGTCTGGGGAGGAGTTCGGCCTTGGTTCCAGTGCTGGGTCAATCCGACTATTATACCTGTGTCCTGGTTCGCAGGTTATGCCTGAGCGCTCATCTGTGTTTGCACGTCTGTCCTTCTGCCTCAGATTACAAACCCCTGGAGTTTCCCCACACATCTGTTCCCTTCATTGCATCCCGTGTCACAATGAAACATCTACAGAGAGCCTAATAAAAGCTTGTGGATGCTGAGAATGGGTGTGGATGCGGCACTCGACAGGCGGAGTCTGTGAGGCTCCATTGTGGCGAAGCTCCACGCCTCCTACATCTAAACAGTGAGGCCGTACATCAGGCGTCTGGCACTGCTTTGCCAAGTGCAGGGAGCAGCCCCCCAGGATTCCGCAGTCCTATTCATGTTCCAGCACCAAAAGGACAACTTATTTGAAGGAGTAACAAAAGAGAGTAAGGGAGTTGGAGACCTCTTGGGACGCTCCAGCAAGCTCCAGCTGGGTGTATTTGATTGCGCTGAACCTTCTAACCAGCGCCTTTGAAAAAGTTTTTCTGTGAGTTTCCAGTGGTCGAGTGAGTGTCGCGGTACTCTCCAGCGGGTGCCTGCTTACATCGGTGGTTCACTGCAGAGCAGTTTGCTCCAGAATCTAATTATCAACTCAGAAGAAATGAATAAATCCATGCCCTATGTCTGGGTCCAGAGGAATACTCTGGATAAAAGTCGCTTTTCTATACAGTAGTTTAATAGTCCCATTGCCTATAAATGAGAGGTATAATTCTCACTGACAATAGCTCTATTCAATTGCAACATAGTGACCCTAAAATGACTTAAACTCAATATCCATAAACTCAACTGTGTCCCCAGAATTATGATTTTTTTCTGCTTAAAAAGTATATTTCTCCCTTATGATTAAGTCACTTTAATTCTTTGATCAATTTCCTAAATTTACTAAAATTTTACTAAATTTAATTTCATTATTATCCAGTTTTCCATATCATTTTTATACTGGCTTCACTCACTGATTTTTTTTTCATCCACATCAAATTGACTGATAATAGCTTCTGCCATTTTGTTTTTGTTGAGGGTCAGTATTTCCATAAAGTCTAACTTGCTCAACTCAATTTGCATTTATAAGTGTTTTCAAAATTATTTTATTCACTTGTAAATAGTTTGTCAATTTTTTTACTAGTTTTAGCTTTTGATGATATCATAGGATAATTCTCCCCAAATAAATAATTTTCTCTTTTTTTTTTAATTTTATTTTTTATTTATTTATACAAGTTGGGGTACAGGCCAGAGACGTGGGGTGGCGAGAGGGTTCACCAGAGACAGAGCGGGGAGCAGAACAGGCAGATCAGAAATACACTGCTGAGGGGAGCAGCAGGCGAGGCAGGAGAGGTCTGCCGCACCATGTGGGATTCTCCCCGGCTGGGCGTCGAACTCACATCACGAGCTACCGACAGCTCCACAGCGCAGCGCTCAACCACTGCACCACCAGGGAGGCCCCTAAATAATTTTCTCTTATTTTGATTATTTCTATCAATAACATTCCATGTGAATGCAATGTAAAATAATAATTTTTTATTCATTTGTAAAGGCAAATAGGAAACAGACAGAGTCAACATATTTGTGAAGTAAATACAGTGTGGTGAAAACTTCCTGCTTCACTCAAATGCAAACATCCCTGAGAGGTGAGCCACCATTTATATTTGGAATATGGAAAAAGTGATTCACATCTTATGATTTCCTGAGAGATGACAATGGAGGCTTTCATCTTCCCAGCTACCTGGCAGCTGAGGTGTGGGCACATAACTTGGTCTCCATCTGTCCCTTTCCCTGTCTTGATTCTTTGTCTCTACACCTGGAGGCCCAGAGCAATAGATGCAGGAGAACAGTTTCCTTGGGGTGCAGTTGTGGCAGCAGGACAAATAGAGTCCTGGAATGATTGTGAGGACCTTAAGTGACAAGCTAAAGTGTTTGAGCTTCATTCTGTGGTATCAAAGGGCAACATGGGGAACGCTTTTGTTGAGTCAGATGCCTTTATCTCCGATTTAGAAGGTGACGCCGGCAGCAGCAGGGAGAATGGATGGAGGACTGTAAGTACAGAGATAGACCTGCAAGGCTGATGACACCACCATTCTGCACCTTTGCAGCCCAAGGCACTGGGTACCCAGCTGCCAACTTGGTCTTTTAAAAGGTGGCCCTTGCCAGTGTTTGCATCTGCTTAATAACATTGGTCAACACTGAGATTGTTACTGACTTAAAAAGGCCCTAATCTGTAGTATCTTGGTGTGCTGAATATGAATATAACCCTGAAAAAATTTTATTAGCTCTCATTTTGAAGATATTTCATATAATTCATTTGATATGTTTCACCACGTAAATTTATCCAGTAGGACTGCAACAACATCCTAAATCAGCAGAGAATGATGTAATATTGCATCGCATTGCATAATACCATCATGAACACATCATCCAGAGTTGATTGCATCATTTTCGGATGCAATGCAATACTACTGCCAGGCGGCTGCTGAAGTAAGCCGACATCAGCAGTGCACTATATAAAGGCCTGTCAGAAAGGTTGAGCATTGAAAATATTTCAGACTTTGTGAGAGACAGTTGAAGCTACTGTTCCATAGAACTGTTATTATTTTATCCATTTAAGCACAATACAGAAAAGTAATGCCTCAAAGTGCGTTAATAGCGTGGACAATTTCTGCTCTATTTGTGGGGAAGTGACATTTGACAACCAGAAGAAAAGTATCACTTCTCAAGTGAAGAAGGCTTATCATCTTTACTTGGGATGCAAGGTTGGCGATGAAGACAAGCCTTGCTCTCCACATATATGCTGTGGTACATGTACAACACAACTTTCATAGTGGTTAAATGGCAAAAGACTATCAATGTCCCCATGGTGTGGAGAGAGCCAAGCAACCACATAGAAGACTGTCACTTCTGCTTGGTTCCTCCTCTTTCTGGCAGAATAACAAAGCAAAAGAAATTGAGAACAGTCTACCCAAACATTCCGTCTGCTTTGAGACCGGTTCCACATGGTGAGGGACTTCCTATTCCAGAACCTCCAGGAGAATATTCTCTTGATTCATCTGATGAGGAGAAGGGTGAACCGACTTGTTCTTCTCCTGTTCCATCAGCATGGAGTGAACCAGATTTTCACTGTGGTGCATCATCAACCCCACCCAGACTAACACGGGAAGAACTAAGTGACCTGGTTCGTGATTTGGACTTATCCAAGAACAAGGCAGAATTGCTAGGATCAAGACTCCAACAATGGAATCTTCTAGAAGAAGATGTCACAATTACTTTATATCAAAAGTGCCACTGGCAGTTGGAGCCTTTCTTCAGAAAGGAAAGTACTCTGGTATTCTGTTCCAATATTGAGGGCCTCATGAATGCCTTAGAAATCACGCATGACCCACAAGAATGGAGATTATTTCAAGACTCTTCGAAACTGAGTCTTAAGGCTGTGCTTTTGCACAATGGAAACAGTCTTCCATCTATTCCAGTAGCGCATGCTGGCCACGTGAAAGAGACATACAATAACTTAAAGCAGCTACTGAATTCCATTGAGTATAACAAGTACAGCTGGCATGTCTGTGGTGATTTGAAGCTAGTTGCCCTTTTAATGGGACTGTGGCAGGGATATACAAAATACATGTGTTTCTTATGTGAGTTGGAGAGCCGAGCAAGTGAATTGCACTACTTGTGGAAGGAATGGACTCGCAGACAAAATGTAGCAGTTGGAGAGAGGAATATCCAGCACCCAGCTCTGGCCGAGGCTCACAAAATCCTGCTACCACCGCTTCACATCACACTAGGTTTGATGAAGAACTCGTGAAAGCCATGGACTGGACCTCACCAGCTTTCCGATACCCGCATGAAAAATGTCCTCGACTCAGCAAAGCAAAGATTAAAGAGGGAGATTTTGTGGGTCCTCAGACTCTAGAGCTCTTTAAAGATTACCGGTTCAACAATTGCTCCAGAGTGATGCAAAACAAGCAGGGAATGCTTTTCGCCTGGTGTCTCCAAACTTTCTTGGGAATGTTAGGGCAGAAAACTACAAGGAACTAGTAGAAGACATGCTGATGCAGTATCAGAAACTTGGCTGCAATATGTCTCTAAAGATCCACTTCCTTCATTCCCATCTGGATTTCTTCCCTGAAAACTGTGGTATGGTTAGTGATGGACATGGCGAATGTTTTCATCAAGATATAGCATCAGTGGAACAAAGATACCAGGGAAATTGGTCCACTACAATGCTGACTGACTGCTGCTGGACACTCCCCAGAGATGCTCCTGAACAGCTGTACAAGAGACAGGCAAAGAAATCTAAGAACTATTCTATGACTTGATTTTTTACAGGTATTAACCGTAGGCCTATTGCTATTGGCATGCATTTCATGATGTAGACATCAATTTATTGCAGATTACAAGAAAAACTAGAGCCAAAATTAGAATTTGACTGCCATATTCATGTTGAGCACATACAAATGGATAGGAAATGACTAATTTTATTTCAGTAACATGACTTTTGTAAAAAATTGTTGACGAGTCCACTGGGCTTCAATGTTCTCCAAGCAAATCACTCCACACCCCCACGCCTACATCCATTCTCTCCCCATCACCCAAGGAATTCCTTACTCCCATTCTCTACCTGACAGGTTCATCTACCCAATCACTTCAATATGAAATAGATATTAGTATTTATCAAGAATGTACTTTCACCATTCACTGCTATTCACCTCACCAAATGACAAATCTAAAGTCCAAAAGGTTGACTAACTTTTTAAGGTTCCCCATGAGTAACCAGGCCTGGATTACCTCTTGAGTAGAGAATCTGTATGGTATATGTTAGAAGGAAATTTTCTCCTCTGTTCCCAATGAGCTAGGGTTAAAAGAATAAAATTCTACATGTTACCCCATACATCGCTATATATTATATCAGGCCCCCATGATTTTCCAGATATCTGACCTTAGCATAAGAGATCTGCCTTAGCTGAGCATGCAGTATCTCAAGTTTGGTGTCTAAAATTACTCTGCAGTCCTCTGGTACCTATGTGAAAGGTCTTCACTTATTTCTTTGCCACACTCATTTACTCCATATCCATCTCTGCTGGATTTTGACTTCAGAGTTCTCACCCCACACCATGTTGTTCCACCAGCAAACATTTAAAGATGCCATTTATTTTCATAACACTTTCTTATTTAGTCCTCACACCAACAGAATGAAGTAGATAGTATAATTTTAATGCAGAGAAAACTGAATCTTGATGAATTGAAGAAACTTTCTCCAGACTTGGTTTATCTTACTACGAAGTCATTACAGTTACCTGCATATTGTCCAGATTAGAGACTGAAATTGACACATATTGGCTCTTTCCATTCTACGTGTTGTTAGTGTTTCTGCCATGCTTCTATCCAGATCATGCTGGTGACCTGAAGATGAGTCTGGTCTGAGCATACCCTCCTCCAAATCCAGGTAGTACATACTCCTACTGAGAACCCACCTTGCATGTTGGGCTGGTGACAGCAGGTATTTATTGTCTCTTCTCATTCAAATCCTCTTCCAAATGAAGCCACACAGTTCATAGTCCTGGCTACCTTAGTCACTATTTTGTGTACGGCATGATTCTGCTCTTCTGCTGAAGCTGGTTGGACCTAAAAGCAAATGATTAGGCATCCCTTCTTGGAAAGTTGAAGTAAGGAATGATAAGAGGATGAGCTAAGTTAATGTTAGGAACTGGGACTCAAAGATGAAGTTCGTTTCAGAGTAGTAATAGTGAGTCAATGGCAAACAAAAGGCCCAGGATATAAAGACAAAGTCAAGGCCTGAAAATCCAGGTGATAACAAAAGAGGAATGATGGGAGGTGCTCATGGAGAAGTGAGAATTCTGAGCAGGCAGGGGAGACCATGGGCTCATCGGAGAGAAAGGAAGTGGTTGTTAAAGCCACTTTCTTTTCAACAATCCCTCCATTTCCAAGCAAATATGTCCCTAAAGGAAACCTCCATTTCCCTCAGGTAATGTGAGTGACATTATGTTTCTTATTCCACAAAGTGCCGAACTTAAAAAGAACAGCTACTCAGTCTTGAAGTTTCCTATAAAAGAACTTTGGGTCTCCATATCCAAGAGCAACATGAGAAAATGTCAAAATATGAGATGCAAAGCCTTGAGGCTTTAAACTCAGTCTCCCCCACATCAGCTGCCAGCTCCCACGTTTCTCCTGTCCTTCTTTCCAGGCCCTCTGGAGGGTCCCTCCATCCGCTCTCAACAACCATTTCACTATCTTTAGAAGTTGGGGTGGCTGGGCTGTGAGAAATCTTTCTTCTGTCCAGAACTCCTGTTGTTTATCTGATTGGACCTCTTTAGAACTTCATGCTCTATGGATTAGGAATGAATTTTTGCTGTTCACTCACTGGTGTTACAAATACAACCCAGATCTTACCCTTTCTTATCCCTGGGCTTTTTATCCCTGTTTTCAGACCAAACCACTGGAAGGAAACATATCTTGATTTATTTTTTTCTTGCTGATATTTCAAATCCATTTTGTCCAGCAACCACACATACCACCATTACTAATGCAAGTTAAAAGGTGAAGACCTGGGTTTTGGCAGCTTTGTGGAATGTCTACATTTATTTTCCAACAATATCTCTCAAAGACCCCTGTAGTCATGAAAAGCTTCAACTGACAAAGGTATGAACATTAGCACATTTGGACCCAGCCCCTGATAAAGAGCTTCCAAGTGCACTTAGAGAGAAGATGCTCAGTGTGGCTGGGACAGCAACCATGGCTAGAAAACCTGACACTAGCAACTCACCACGTCCCAAGTAGCGATGCTCCTACCTCAGGGAAGGTGAGCCCACTGGAAAATGAGGGAGAGAGGGATGTGCAAATTACAATTCAACAAAATTGCCTACTTTCTTTTGCTATTTACTTTTTCCTGATCACTCTGCAGTGTACAAGCATACGCACACACACATGTGCACACATACACACACTCACATGTGCATCTGAAATAGAACCTGAGCACAGGTCAAAGGTATGTGCATCGCACATTGGTTTCTTAATTTCTTCTCTCTTCTGCCTGCGGTTTCTGTCAGTTCCAGTTCTAGTTTAAGGGTTTAGTGTTTGCAAATGGAGTTACTTTCCCCTGCGAAAGGCAATGCAGAATGCCCTAGTCCTTTTTAGCAATGAATTTGTCAGCCCTTTCCATCATTATTAAGAGGAACAAGAACTTGAACTAATGGATGAGTGGATGAGAAAAAACAGGAAGGAAGAAAAAAATAAATTTGATAATGAAGTCTGTATTTTTTTTTGAGTTTTCTATACCAAATATTTATAACAGACAATTTGGAAAAAAATAGATAAGTATTAGTAAGATAATTCAAACCATTATCCCCATGATTCTATGCACTTCTGTCAGACAGCTTAAATATTCCAGTTTATGTCGGCTAATATTCTCGTGACTAAACATGAGGTTGTACATCTTAGGCTATTTTCCCTAGAAAACAGATCAGTCAAAAGTGCTTAGGGTACACTTTATTGGAGAGTACAGTGCCAGGGAGGAAGAAGTGAGGCTGGGAAGAAAGGAAAGGAGATAGAACAGGAACCATGACCAAACTGGGCTCAACCTAGTCAAAGGAGACATCTCCTGAAAGATCCCGTGGGCTTACCATTTATCCATACAAGTTGAATATGGAGGAAAAGGGATAATCATGCTGCTGAAAAACTTCACTGCATGGTCATCAACTCCCTCACAGTCCCTGCTCAGCCTGAGAAAATCCAGACCCCTGGACACTGAAGCCCCTGGCAGCAAGTGAGGTCTAAGTCTCTCTGCAGTGGGGGGCTGGGACCCCTTACCTGTGAGCACAGTCCGCAGCCCTGTAGCCCAACCACAGCAAGGCAGCATGCATGCAGCATGCTGACTCTCGTTTCTGATGACCTTCGTCTACATGATGATTCAGAGGACCAGGTTACTTCCATCTTGTGGCTTCACTATCTGTGGTAAATGTAAGGCTTCCAGAATCTCTGTGCTTGTCTCCCACCAGTCAGTGGTAGGAGGAAAGAGCATGGAAGGTCCTATATGGGAGGTTTGGGGAGACCTGGGTGGGAAGTGGTATATGTTACTTTTGATAACATTCCACTGTCTAGCACCAACAAATGAATACTTAGCAGCAACTGAGAATAGGAAATATAGCCTGGCCCATGCCCACAAGAAAGAGGAAATGTATTTTGTGAAAGCTACTCTGTCTCTGCCAGGTTGTTGGATCATGCACTGGAAAGCTAGCCGATAACAACAGGGACATAGCCTGCTTTCACGGAGTCAGAGAAATTGAGAAGAATAAAAAGCTTCAACAAATATTCACATACAGGGGCCTCCCCGGTGGTGCAGTGGTTAAGCGCTGCGCTGTGGAGTTGTCGGCAGTAGCGACGCGAGTTCGACGCCCGGCCAGGGAGAATCCCACATGGTGCGGCAGACCTCTCCTGCCTTGCCCGCTGCTCCCCTCAGCAGTGTATTTCTGATCTGCCTGTTCTGCTCCCCACTCTGTCTCTGGTGAACCCTCTTGCCGCCCCACGCCTCTGGCCTGTACCTCAGCTTGTATGTATAAGTAAAAAAAAAATTCACATACATATGAATATACATATTTAAACAGCACTGCAAATGTGATGAGAGTATAGAATATAAGAGGGAAGTATTATGACATATATTGCAGTGGGCTAAAACATACAGCAATTAACTATATTAGGAAAAAGTGATGGGGGGTGTGTGTGTGTGTGCATGTGTGTGTGTGTGTATGATTTTTAAGTGAAGTATTCCAGGGTACAGAAATGACTTTGTGTGAAGTCCTTTGGCACGATATGACATCGGTTCCATTTCTCCACTTAACAAATTGAATGGCCACTATATATTAGGTATTCCTTTCAGTGTCCTTAGAAGACTCCAAAATAAAGAATGCAAAATCCTACTTCTTACTGACACTTACAGAAATTGTTTTCATGAGGAGAAAGGCCTCACTAATCATCTCGCATATTTGGTATGATTTCAAATGTGAAAGAGGGCCTTTATGCCCTTAATTTTTCTCCTGACATTTATTACGCAAACCGTTGAGCCCCTAGCTAAACTCCCAGTGCCATCTTTTCAATTCAAAGACCTAACTTTACGCTGTTGGAGAATAGACTGAGAATTTAAAAACCTATCATACTTGCAGTCTCCTTTTTAGGAAATTGTCCCAAGAAAATATTGTTATAACATTTCAGTGTTATAATATTTCAGAGTATTGTTATAACAGCCACAATGCATAGCAGGACTCATAGCTCTAGGTTACGATAGCACAAAAGAACCCATCTCTTCTGCTTATCATAACGGTAATTTTTTTTTTTTTTTTTTTTTACATTTTGAAAAGACAGGTTGATAAGGAAAAAGAGAAATGTCACAGGTGGGCAGGCATAGTAATAGTGATTTTAATAGCAGTTCCAGAAGTAATATTTTTTTAGTAAATTTGATATCCAATCAGATCCACTCTCAAATATTATGATAAACACCAGATCCTTACTTCTTTTAGAGACTGTTTACCGTTTACAAAAAAATAAAGGTTGCACTCAGTAAGGTTCCTATGTTGCTCTGAATTGGTGAGAATTTATGAGCAAAAGAGTGCTGACTTACTCTGCACCTAAAGTAATAGGAATTTGGGGCTGGGGGCTTATCAGGCAGGTCAGCAAGTGGACCTTCTGAGACGTCTAGTAATCTCTAGTAATCCAATTTCTATTTCAGGTTGGTTCCTGTTCTGTACTATATTCCCTGTAGTCAGTCCCAATTTTTTAGTAAAAGTCTACTGCACAAATCTGCCTTCTGTCAGGGATTCTTTGGAGAATGAAGAGGAAAACTCTGTCAGTGAATGGGACAGAACGGGGGAGGGGCAGGAGGGCAGCCAAGAGGCTAAGGTGGAGTCTGGTGGATAAGAAGTCAAAAGTCACAGCAGGAAGCTATAGAAGATACAAGGAGCTCTGTCAGGAGTCGCCTCAGATCTTCAGAAGGGTGCTGAGCTGCCCACTGTGGACAGGAGGGGGGGCTCCAGGCCACTCTATCCAGTCACTAAATTTAAAAAAAAACGATACGCAGAAGGTCAAAGCACAGGGAAATACCGAGTCAGCTTCACAGACTCCCTCTCTGGTTCTAGCAACATCAGACCTGCCTGTTCTCAGATGGCTGTGATGAGAGATTGATGGATCGGTCTAACAAGAACACTTAAGTTCTTCAAGCTACCAAAGGGGCAGACAGAAATACATTGTCTCTACTCCTCTTCTCAAATGCTTGTTCTCAAGTGTGTGTGTTGTTTGTTGATTGATTGTAAATTGTCGTTTCTTTTTTTCGGTGAGGAAATGAACAATGGCCTCTTCAAAGGCAGCCATAAACCTTTGCTGTAATTACCAAGAAATCTATCAATTTTATAGACCACCCAACCGATAACATATGGTCTAACACCGTTTGGTGATTTCTTCTTTGCTTTTTTTTTGTCTTTTGGTATTATTTTCTTTTTGCTCTCTGAAACCAGCATGATTTGGAATGATATTTTAATTTATTATTATGAGAGGAGCAGCAACTGGTTTTTAATGGTTACAGAATGGTGACTGCAACCCCATCCCAGCTGCGGTCACTGCCGCCGCTAGCAGACTCGCAGCATCTTGACTCAGGCACACATCACTGCTCCCGCCTGCTGCCTCCTCCCTCCCAGTGGACAGGCCGCCACCTGCTGCTGGCACAGCGCCGGCCCTTCAGGGAACAAATGTTCTCTTGCTGCTGGGTGACAGGACAGGACAGACGCAGGATTTCAAGGGAACCAGAGAAAGGCACCCTCAGGCCAGCTGCCCCTACTGCTCACCCATCTGCCTTCCCTGCCTCACAGAGATCTCACCAATCAGGACCACAGGAGAACGAGCTTTCTGGTCAGACTCTGGTCTAGAGTGTTCCATCTCCTTTTCCTTACCAGTCTCCCTTAAGGCTTGAGTGGCCATTTATTTAATCAGGCCACAAGCATTTATCGAGTCTCTGTCCATGCTAGGCAATTCACTAAGTGCTGGGAATATAGACTTGCATACCTCAATCCCTGACCTTGAAAAGGTCACAGTTTAGTGGGGTAGACAAGACATACCAATCAATAAATTATGACATAGCCCTGAGAATGCAACAACTGGATTAAAAACCAAATGCACAGAGAAGAAACATGGACATATCACGTGGGCATGAAGCATAGTGACTCTGGAAACTTTTAGCCCTGGAAAATCCCAACTTTGCTTCTTGCTGCCTGTTTGACTTTGGACAATTCATTTTAAGTTCTTTAGTCCTAGTGACTCATCAGCTAAAGGTTATGTGAGATGACCCAGTGAGGTCATTTAACATGGCATTTAGTAAATACTCAATAACTTTAGGCCAGTGTTACCCACTGCAATTTGTATCTGAAGGCCTGTTCTAAAGATAGAAGTTTCAACTACTGCACCCAGGCAGCCCAGAAAAGGTGGGGAAGTGGCTGGCTAGAGGACTTCAAGGTTAGAGTCAAACAGGATCCCAAACAGCCATGTCTTAGGGCAAAGTTGGAATAAAAGGCCAAATAAAAAATCCACCTGAACTATCAAATAGGAGGGACGTATCAGAGGGAGAGAAACTAAACCCAGGGAATAGAACACATATTGGAGGTATCAGGCAGAATCCAATCCAGAAAAGAGAGTACGATGCAGAGGTGAAAGACTGTGGGCCTGGAGTCTTGCAAAGTTTGGGAATATCTCAGAGGAAGCAGTGTTTGATCTGGGTCTTGAAAGATGAGTGAGAGTTGCTGGGAAAAGAAGTTAGAGAAGGGCTATCCTTGAAGAGGAAACCCTACAGGCTAACATACCTGTGGGGAGGAGGGAGACTGTCAGAGTAGCTGAACACCAAGTGTCTGGCGTCCAGGGGAGGAGTGGCTAGAAACAGGCAGGTGCTGAGACCAGGAAGACCCTGCATCATAACTCAGGAAACTTGTCTTACTGTGTGGGGTAACAGTTGATGCCTATCGGGGTCACCCATTGATACTTACCAAACGTCCATGTTCAGACCACATGGTCTGAGTTCATTGGTCTTATACAGTTACTAAACCTCCCCCAGATCGTTTTAATGTGCAGCCAGGGTTGTGAACCACTGCTGTAGGCAATCAAACGTCAATGGAGATTCACCTTGTGTGCCTAGAATGCTGTGAAGCTAAGGAAAAAGATTCCTTTGATTTTAACAAACAGTATCAGCTCCGACTTGGTGCCAGGCCCTGTGCGAGGTCTTGTAAATATGGAGATGAGTAAGTCAGGGTCCACTGCTCTGTTTAGCTCTTTCAAGTTTATGAATCATGTTCACCTTCACTGTCTTATCCTACCTGGGAATCAAAAGGGAATATGGTTTCAGTCCTTCGGGGCAGAGGTACTTATAATCAACTCGGTCATTGTGGGGCCCACTCTGAGGTCTGGTGCTGGGCCGCAGCAGAAAAAAATGAATTGAGCAATCTTTTATAGAACAAAATCAATAGCAGCAGAACAGCCAGCCACACCAGCAGCTGGGGCTGGCAGGAGAGGGGAGAGGAAGGGGGAGGGGAAAGGGAGCTTGAGGAAAAAAACAAGGACAAGCAGAGAGAGGAGGCTGGGAGGTGCTGTGGAGGAATGAAAGAAAGGAGGGCCAAGGGGACTAGGTCAGGGAGACAAAATAGTGGTTGCTGAGGGAATTGGGACAAACCCCTGTATCCTTCTTGTCTTAAGCTCCCCTTGTTGCTGAAAGCTCTGAGTATAGACGAAAGAAATGTGAGTGGTGAAAAAGAGAAAAAAATATTTTGCAAATTCCTGTTCCTGGGCTAGGTGCTTTGCATACACTAATATAATGTAATCCCCACTAATTACTAATTTTACAAATGAAAAGATAGACATCCTAAAGGCCTCTGGGCTACCAAGCGCAGGTGTGATGGAATCATTTATCTTTTTATAGTTTTAAAAGAGATATTTATGAGGAAGGCACTTTGTAAAAAGAGAGTTACTTTGGAAATAATTGCTTTTCCACTCTCAGTCCATGTGTAACTCATGTGCAGGGCTCATAATGGGGTCATCTGGTGTGATTATAAGTGAACTGAGAACAAGAGAGCTCATTGGTTCATCTACCTTCAGACAATACCCTTCAATCTAGTGAAGCCACAATCATGTGGATTACGTGAGGCAGGTGAAAGAGAGAGGGGAAGAGTATCATACAAGCACAGGGAACATATTTTTAGAATCCTTAGGTACAGTTTCCTCCTGGAGAGTCCCGTGGCAGGAACTGTGGCCATCATCACTGCCACCCAGTGTAGGAGGAACAGGCCTGTGAGGACATCTTTCTAGAAGGCAGCAGAGTCCCCGTCCCCCCTACCCTGCCCCAATTTATACTGTACCATTAAACAGCACAGTGGGGTCTACTGAGTTTCCTTAAACATTTGCCCAAATCGGATTACTCAGGCAAAAGAAGTTTTTGGAAGGGTGCTGGGTCATCTCACATAAGTGGAATGTTATACCAATCATCAGGAGTGTGAGGTTGTAGCTGGATTTTGGAGCAATTGAAATCAGGGACATGAACCATAAGGGTCTTAAGAATCATAAGAACCATTTCTTTTCTGCTCCTCCCAGGTTTTGCACTGATGGTTTCCTTGTCTATCACTGCACACCACCTTCTGTGGCATGGTAGAAAGCAGGGCGACCAACAGTTCCTGAGCCTCAGATTGCACAGATTCTAGCTACAGAGTTAGTTTATTCTTTCAATCACAACCTGAAAAAAACAAAAACAAAAGCAACAAAGCCTTCTATGAAGGATTCTATTCTGCTTAGCTCAGAGTGCTGCCTTGTCCTTCACCAGTCAGCTAAGCTGTGTCTACAGGAACAAGGTTGTATGCTAGAATATGGTAAGCCCACCTGTGTCTATATGAGTAGGGGATGGGTTGTGAGGAATTCTACCAGAAGTAAAGAGAGAAACTAGCATCTTGTACTTCATCTCACCAACAGAAAGAAGACCCTTCAAAAATGGCAAAGGGAAGTTCAGATGGTAGGAAGATTCTCAGCACAGAATCAATTGCAAAAACTATACATTCCAGACAGAATAAGATCCAGTCCTCAGAGTACCAACATGACAGCTTGCCAGGCCCCTTTCTTTACTGGGCAGAGTGTGAGAGTATATTTCCCACACCATCTGTGGTCAGGAATAGTCATGGCATTGCCTTATAATCAATAGAAACTAAAGACAGTCATTTGTAGACCTGCTCCATACAAATATTGTTCATGTAACCCTCCTTGTGCTTATCCCTGTCCAGTTGAATGGAATAGAGAGGGGACTCAGGTATCCTTGGGGTCATGTGTTTAAGATAACAGAACCATGGATGGGAGGAGCCTGGCTTCCTGAATCACACTGCTTAGAAGACACCCACCAGGGCCTCCCTGGTGGTACAGCAGTGGTTGAGCACTGTGCTGTGGAGCTGTCGGCAGCGAGTTCAATACCCAGCCGGGGAGAATCCCACATGGTGCGGCGGACCTCTCCTGCCTCGCCCGCTGCTCCCCTCAGCAGTGTATTTCTGATCTGCCTGTTCTGCTCCCCGCTCTGTCTCTGGTGAACCCTCTCGCCACCCCACGCCTCTGGCCTGTACCCCAGCTTGTATGTATAAATAAATAAATCTTTAAAAAAAAAAAAAGACACACACTAACCATGAGCACACATGCTGGATTCATATTAGCAAGAGAAAACCTTGTGGAGTGTTAATATTTAGAGATTTATTTATTACGCTTGTTAGGGCTGCCTTTGTTAATATAGTTATTAGACATTGCATTAACTAGAATTAACTACTTTGTATTCCAACTCTGTGGCAAACTTGCTGGATGACTTGGAAAAAATCACTTTACCTCTCTTAGTCTTCCCATCAATTCTCTCTATGTGGCAGGATTTTTCATTAATGAATAAAGACAATGTGTGAGAACAAATATAAATGCTAAATTAGTCTATATTTCCAGGATGAAATAATACCAGGTTGTCTTTGTATTGCCATTTCTCCATTATGCCAAGATTTCATTTTAGTGGATTAGAAAGTTTTCAAGTTTTTCATGAAAGTCTCTCATTTAATAAAGGAGGCTATATAAGTTACAAGAATATAGTTTTCCCATAGAAAGCAATAAGGTTATTTTCACTTTGAATGTTTTTAAATAAATGGCACTTAAATATTTTTTATTTACAGGATTAGTCACCATCAGAAGACAAATAACTTCTTAGCAATTGATGTTATGAAACTTCAATTTTATCTCGGAGAAATTAAAACTGAATTAAAGGTCAAAACAAAATACTTTGCTCTTAATCACTGGCTGCTCTGATCCTTGAACCTGAAGCCTTTGACTCCAAGTTAGCATCTCCTTGGTGACTCCCTTTTATTAGCCATAGCAGTTTCTAGCTGCCACCACTGAGTAGGCTCGCAGGAAGCAATGGATAAGAGCTCAGTCTCAATGGATCGTACCCTTCTCCCTCACAAGAATGTTTTAAATAAATACTCACACGCTCTGTCATGTGAGCGATTTTCAAATTGTGCTCCTGCAATCTCCCTGAACCATTTGTATTTGAATTTGGGGGAAAGCATCTCAACGGTTATTTTAACTAGAGAAACACTGACTTTATCTGTTTTCCACATTGAGCTTCTGGATAAGATTTCCTTTGTACAATGAGTTTCCTAGTTTAAAAAGAAGCTGAAAGCCACTGAACCAAGAAATTGAACTTTAGGTTCACAAAGAGATGGCAAATAAAGGAGATGAGATTCTTGACTAATGCCAACACCTAAGCGAACTTTCATGACTTTAGACAAATCTTTTTCCTTTTTAGGCCTCAGTTTTCTTGTCTGTAAAATGAAAATTTTATTAACGTGAGAGCATCACCCTCTTCCAATTTAACTTTAGAAGGTTCCTGGGGTGAGGCAGTTCAGGATGTGTATTCAGCACTGCAGATAGAGACAAGAGAGGAGAGAGGGATCCTCTGTGTGAAAAGGAGTAAAATACCAGAGAGAGGGATTTTAACTTTCTTAAAAAATATTCATTGAGTTTCAACCATGTGCTAAGTACTGTGCAAAACAGTGAGACTATCACATCGAACCACACGAATATGGTGCCGATAGTGCTAGTTCTGACTGTGATGGGTGTGAATACAGAGGGGCTGTCAGAGAAAAACTGGGGAGCACCAAGAAAAGAGCTTAGTTTTCTTTGGGGGGGGTCTTCCCTAAAATTCAATCACTGTCTTCTTGACAGGGTCCAACTTCCTTTCCCAACCTTTAGCCATTCTTTTGAATCATGGTAGAGGATTGAAAGAAACTAGTCCTACCTTTGATAATTTATTCACTGCTTCATTTGCTATTTATACTGTATACACATACTGAGAACATATATACATTTTGTCCAACTTATATTCCTAGGCACTGAAAATCCAGAAATGATTTAAATTTGATAACAGCCCTCCGGATGCTCACTGCTTAGTGGGGAGTAATGTAAAGCACTGAAATGCCATGTTCTAAGAGATGTTAGGACACGTGGCAAGGGTGGAAGAATCGTGGCTGTTCTCGCTTGGGAGACTTCAGATTCCTTATTCCCCCACTCCCTCGCATCTCTGCCTCTCACCTATACCTTTCGGATGCAACTCTTTATGCTGAATCAACAAGATCCGTCACAGACAGCCGCAGTGAGAAATAATGAGAGCATCAGAAGGTCACTGCAAATAGAAGGCAGTTATGTTGCTTCATGATTTAAAGCACTAAATGGTACATTTATTTCCATTAACTGCCATGGGATGGTGTTCTTGTGGGTGATAATAATGGGATTTTCATGACATCACTTTAGCCTATCTGAAACTACCAGTTTTCCTGAATATTGAATGTTCCTGAAACATTGAGGAATAAAGGATATTCTGTACTTTATCTTCCTTGCTCCCTCCCACTAATGTTTTTGGTTATATACCAAATCTTTATTTTCTGAGCATTTACTTAAGAAATGTTACTGTACCTTATTGCATAGAATACATTGTGGTTTTTACCGATATACAGATGAAAAGAAATGATTCCTGATCTCCAAAACATAACAGCCTCACAAGGATAAACGTCAAAATGGTTAAATTCAGTATAATTGGTGCCACAAGGAAAGTGAGACCACCATACACAGGGAGTGCAGTAGGGATACATAACCAGTGAGAAGTTTCTAGAAAACCCTCCTAGAAGAGAAAATCAACCGAATACCTGTGAGTTCTCATAAATTTGAAGAGATACGAGAGTGTTTGTGGGCATGTGAGTTGGACAGCAGCAGAATGTGGGCAAGTATATGGGTGATGGAGGATTTGGGGTTGATCAGAGAGGAGACCCTGAGCACATCTTTGTAGAAAAAACAACTTACTTTACCTGCTAGAGTAAAATGTCTAACTTCAAGTTTGCCCAGGTCCTATTCTGATGCTCTGTCACCCTGTCACCAGCTCTTTGGTCTGGATGAATCCATCAAAGTTCCCCCCTCTGACTTCCATTAGGTCAGACAATAGAGGGCACTGCAGGGGGTCAAGAAGAAGGAATAGTGAAGCCAGGCACCCTGTCCCGCTACAGTCATATCAGGCTGCTTATCCTTGGCCGAAGGTCACAACTCTTGCCAGGTGGACATCTCATGACATTTCCTTGACCTCTAGATACTATTAGCTGCTGCCTCCCTCATCCCTTGCACACAAAGGTAAAAATAGCCAGCTGCTAATAGCCCCAGGTCACTGCCTTGTCCTTGTGGTTTCCATACCCTTCCCCATACCTCTAGAAATTAATACTTTATTCAATTCTCTATCACCCAGTTTGAGTGAGTCTTTTATTTCCTGCTAGGACCTTGACAGACACATCTTCTTTAAGTTTTGCAAAGGACCTCCAAGCAAATATGTGGATATGGGAGTTCATTGAAGGTGGAGAGAGAATGAATGTATTTTGTTAGCACCAGATTGAAAAACAAAACAGTACAGGGCTAAATGGAAAGAGTGGGTAGGGTCTTCTTCCTGTCTCTCTTCCCACCAAGCTGAGCTAATTAGAAGCAGTGTCCAAATATTTTTCATCTTTTAATCTGTACCCCCAACATCTAGCTCAGGAACTGGGGTACAGAATATGTGCTCAATATATGAATGGGTTTCCACAGCATCACAGTGGATGGGAAAAATGAAGATGATAAGAAAAATTAAACAGTATATCTATATTTACAACTCTTTCCACACCCACACATATACATATATATGTATAATAACACATTTCTGGAGAGCCATGGGGGGTGGAGAATCTTTACTTTGTAGGATCAGGATCCAAAACTATAATGCAGGAAATAGGGCAGATGGAAACTTGCAGGTCAAGCGCCTCAGCCCTGTATGCGGCTGACAGCTCTGCTTGAACACTCTCAAGGACAGGGAGACCCCCTACTTCCTCAGGGGTCACCTCCCTCTATGGCTGTTTACCCTTTACTGCTAGGGAGGGCTTCCTTGAACAATTCAAAATCAGCCTCTTTGAAACTTCATCTCACTCTGAGAAGAAGCAAATGTTCTTCTGACAGATATAACAGACTGTTTGGGGGACCCAACATAACAACTTCCCCTGCGTTCCCTGACTTGGCATATTGGTAGAGTAGAACATGGCCTGTGGGGTATGATTTGGAATGACTGGGAGGATTCTGTCTGAGGGGAACTTCTTTGTGCCCCAATCCCACTTTCCAGTTGCAATCACAACTGTTGGTGGAGCCTTTTACCTATTGATTTCAAACAAAGCATTCAGCTATTCCAACAACAAACAGGGTTAATCAGCAACAAAACAACAGAAGATAGGGCAGATAGGAGAAAGTGCATTCATGGTGAATTCCAGCAGCCTTTCCCTGAATTCTAAAGTAGCAATCCCCCATGTGGCCCCTGAAGATCTCCCCTCAGTTCCACTGGAGAGGGAAACAGCGTCCTTTCTCATGAGCGAGGTGAGACATTTTGGGGTCCTTTAGTTTCTGATTTATACATGGTATGTGTTAATACTTTTTCTAGAAATAGGGTTCTGAATATTCATGTTCACATGGTACACGGGATCCATATGAAATGGAAATTGCTCCTTGTAAATACCTTTGTGGGAAGGGCTATGTCTACTATGTGTTTTATTTATGACCAGGCATTTAAGAGTAAAGAGGTAGGGAGACTAGAAAGGTATTAGATAAGCCAGAATTTCCCGGTAAGAAAAGAACTCCCAGACAGTCATGAAAGAAAAGGTAAGGCCAGGGAAACAGCATTTGTAAAAGCACAGAGAAGCCAAGAATCCACCCCCCTCATACACCCCGGTGCCACAGCAGTGGGTAAGATGAGAGCCTGTCTGCAGAGAAAGGTAGGCTAGGGCTGGAGAGAAATAGGTCCTATGGGCTGTGTTCTAGCTGTGACCTTGCGGCAGTCGCTTGCCCTCTCTGTGAAATGAGGAAGTGGTAGAAGTGGGAGGAACATCATTTCAAAGTCCTTCCTATTCCATAAATCAATGATTCTAAAAATACCTTACATTTCTATAGTTTTTCTCATTTCATAAAGTACATTACCTCATTTCATTCTGCAGCAATGAAGGCAAAACTTGGCAGCCTTCAGTGGACCTTACTCTTCTCTGATGACTTTTCAACTGGAATGCAAAACTCAGGCATCCCCAAGTTCTCACCTCTGAATACCCTCTCAGTCACCTACCAGACAGCACAAGACACACAACACCTCCCCCTCCCACATACACATACAGGGGATCTCAAGAACAAAACAATTCTACTTAACAAAGATTCCACGTTTACATTTCAAAGGAGTCCCCAATTCAAATGCAAAAAGTAAAGGTTACTTTAGTGCCTGGAGCGTAGACAGTCCCGCTCCTGCCTAGATGGAAGCTCTGAGTAGCTTGGAGATTCAGCTAAAGTTCCTGACCACAGGTTCTGAATTCAGGGTATCAAGAAAGTTACTTCTAATGGGAATATACTAAAGAGAATGGGATGAGGGAGCACTTAGCTTCCTCAGCCTAGAATTTTAAATTGTGTAATTGTTCCAAAAGGGACTTAATAATTGAGGTTATTGAGTAATGGGAAATGCTGGAAAATTACCTTTCATCTAGATTCTAGCATTGCCAGCTTAGTTATCTAGAACAAGTTAACTAACTTCTCTAAGATCTATTGTTTTTGTTTTTTTGTTTGCTTCCTCTATAATATTTGGAGTTGGAGCAAATGATCAATAAGATTCTATTCAGTTTATTCCTTAGTCACTCAATGCCACTGACTGAACATCTACCCTGGTCAGACATTGAGAAAGATACTGGAATAAAACATAGAATGTTAATTAAAATTAAGAGGGAGAAGGAAACACTCCAAGCCCCCAGAAGCTTACATTTTGGTTGGGGATAGATTTGCAAAAACAAATAAATTCAATAAAGGACCATTGTGATATAATAATAACCGTCTATCCACTGGAGAAACACTTGTCCAGAAAGAAACTTTTCCTGATAGAAGAATTGGGAAATCTTTAGAAGGAGAGATAGAGTGATGCTTTAGTTATATCTGCAGGTGAATAAGGCAGAGGGGGGCTTTCCAACCACAGAGAGCAGAGCAAATGAAGACAGGTTCAGGGAAACAGTGTAACTGTATTGGAACACTTAGAACATGGTGCAGTGTGGAGGGAGAGAGACTGCTGGAGATGTAGGCAGGAGGCAGACTATGGAGCCAAGTTAATCTGGGTAAGACAACGAACGTTGCAGACAAGGGAGCAGCACGATCAACTTTGCATTCAGTAAACGTTGCTCTGGTTGTCACAGAGAATATAGACAGGAGAGACAGACACTGGAAGCAGGAGCTCACTGAGAAAATGAAGATCACTGCACTATTCCAAAAGCGTTAGAATCTGAACTAAGGTAGCCTCCATGGAGATGGAGAGGAATGTGTGAATTTAATAGCCTTTCAGTAATGCTATGTGTGATTTATTTATTTAACAAACATTTACACAGCATTTACTATGTACCAACCACTCTTCTAAGCACTTGGAAATATTAACTCATTTAATCATCACACAACCCTATGAGTTAGAACTACCATCATCCCAAGATGATGGGTCAGATATGTATGACAGAGCAAAGTTCAGTCCTTACACAAGGTTCCACAGCTAGTGTGAATGGGTAGTCTTTCCCTTGAGACTGTGTCCTTAACCACTAATAGTAATAGCACCAGTCCTGGGCTGCTAGTGACTCCCGAAAGTGGTTCTGGCTAAATTAGTCACTGCATGGATAGTCATGTCATTTACTTCTTATCAGGGGAAGAACAGCTTTTGGGGAAAAGAACTAGTTCATTTGGAAGAATGTCAAGGTGCCCGTGATGTCATGGTGGAAAAGTCCAGCAAGGAGCTGAATCAGTGAGTATGGAGCAGAGAAGACAGTTCTAAGCTGGAAACCTAGATTTGGAAGTCATGTGTGTGGAGGTGGCAGTGTTCATCAAGCTGGCAAGCTGGCCTGTCCACACAGTTGCTGGTGCAGCTCATGGAAAATGGCAAGATAGATAGTGTTTTTCAAGTTGTGCATCTGGTTCTGATTTGTCAAGAACTGTTCCTCATTTCCTATGGAATGTTTATTCTTCTATTAGTTGTGAACTAACTGTTTGCTAAGGACATGGCTATTTTCACCCAATGACCATGTTTGAAGTATTCCAAAACACACAAAAATAATAAGCAATTAAGTTGCTGACAGGAAATAAGACTTTGATAGAGAGCTCATAATAAGAAATTGGGCAGATGAAAACTCTAGTATGTTTTGATTTTATAAAGTCCTCCTTAGTATTTCTGCTTTTTAATATTTAAAATCAAAATGTAATAATTGTACAAAACCTCAGAGCTGCAGTTGGTCATGTTGGTTCTGTATTTACATTTCTTTTATTAAAAATTTAGTGAAAATGAATAATTGAAGAAAGACCAGAGCTTAAAAATTTTTGCAACTACAAGTTAAAGGTTGAACCCTGGTCTACTAAATAATGAGTTTATCCATTAAAAACTAGAGTACTTTGTTTTTAGAGCTTGAAGAATTCTCACAGGATTTGTGGAAACCAAAGACAAGGGTTATTGACTGCAGGCAAGTTTTTCATTCACATGCACCTCAGTTTATGGGTTGGGCACAACAAATAAACATCTCAAGTTTTTACTACATGTAGCACATTGGATTCCATATCCTATCTATCCATTGTCTCATTAAGAACTCTCAAATGCCAGGAAAAGGCAAAATGTTGTCTTAGAGTTAGGGATAAGGAAATCATAACTCGGAATGATGGATTCACTTGCCCAAGCTCATTCAGTGAATATATGACAAAAGGGAGAACTTCCCCCTATACCAAGTCCACATTCAGTTTGGGCAGTACTCAAAGTCTCTCAAATTTAGAGCCCAGCCATCTCCTTGATGCTAGTAATGTTTTTCTTGCTCTCTGGAAGGTCTTTCAAAAATTTCAACTACCCAATCTTATCTATCCTTCCAGACATCATCTTGGGGTCTACCTCTCCCACCAACTCTGGTTCATATGGATTCTTTGTTTTTCTTTCTTAGGTTTGACGGCACCAGATGACATTGTTATTTGGGATTTTGGTCTTCCCTGCCTTAAGACCGGCTTTCCCCACACACTATAAGCTCTTTTCACTTAGACTTACCAGCCCCTTGCAATGTGGGTCTCATTTTCATTGTTTAATAAATTATTGTCACATTAACTTAAAAGTATGGTGTGTGGGGGTCTCTGAGGGAAACTACGACAAATAACACCCTTCTCTTCAGTCCTGAACACATCAAGAAATAAGCAAACGAATCACAGATGAAGGTAGAAACGTTGTTTTATTCCTGTAGAGGTTAGTTGAAATATGTACACTAGCATGAGAAACAAAAGGGCTTTCGTAGCACCAAAATGGTGCTTAGGTCCAGTTCCAATAGGATCAGCTGGGGGAGGCATGTTCAGGAGGTTCAGTGTGGCTAAGCAGAAGAGAAATTAACTGCAGGAGTGTGACCCTGCTGTTGTTTTCCTAGAGGGAAGAAGAACAGAACATCCACAGTTATTCTTACCTGATTTTTTTTTTAAAGATTTATCTATCTGTGCATACAACCTGGGGTGAGGGGTGGGGTGGTGAGAGGTCCCCACAGACAGAGCGGGGAGCAGAACAGAACAGGCAGACAGGCCGAAACACACTGCCAAGGGCAGCAGCGGGGGAGGAGGGGGAGGCAGGCGAGGTCTGGGGCTCCAGGTGGGAACCTCCTGGGCTAGACACCAAACCCGTGCCACAGGTGACAGCTCCCCAGCGCTGCTCCCAACCTGCTGCATCACCGGAGAGGCCCCTATTCTTACCTGATTTCTTAATAAAGTCTTGATGTATTCTGAGACAGAGCAATTCCATAAGAGAAATTAAGAATATGCATAGGACAATGTGTAGGAAAAACATACTTGCAGTGTGCGGTGTTGAATAACTCACCACATTTCCCTTCGTTCTACCTTCATTGAGTACAAAAGAATCAAGAATGACAGCATCCTCTACAAGGCCATTGAGAATGCCTGAAAAAAAAATTAAAGACTCAGTCATAGTCACCATCATTGTCATTATAATAATAAAGTTATATTGTATCCTTAATATACACTAGGAATTATGTAATGCTTTAAGTTCCTATTATTACCGTGTTTGACACTATTATTGCTTCCATTACACAGGTGATGATCACCAAAGTTAAATGAAATTTCCAAGGTCTCACATCAATTAATTGGTAGAGTCAGTAATCTAATACAATTTTTCTAAGTTTACAGTCACTTAATGATGATGGTGGGTACATAGCCATGCCTCTTTTAGCCTATGAGACAGAATTTCAAGAATTTCAAGCCATGCAAGAGAAACAAAACTAAATACAGATAAATGGGACTTCATCAAGATAAAATGTTCTGCACAGCAGAGACATTATCCATAAGATAAACAAGCAAAAAACTCCTGATTAAATGGGAGAAAATATTTGCCCATTATACATCTGACGAAGGACTGATACCCAAGAAATATAAAGAACTCATAAAACTCAACAAAAACAAAACAAATGACCCAATCAAAAAAAAAAAAAAGCAGAAGTGCTAAATAGACACTTCTCCTAAGAAGACATACATATGGCCAACAGGGCCATGAAAAAAATACTCTTCATTACTTATCATCAGGGAAATACAAATCAAACCCACAATGACATTGAGAATGGCCCGTAGAAAGAGACTAGACATGGCAAATTATGAGGATATGGAGAAAAAGAAAGTCCTTCCTTATACACATACTCATTCTTCACAGTAATCCTATAAGGTGTGTGTAAAGTGACAAGCACATATCGTTATAGTTAATTTTTTTCTTTTCTTCCTAGTTTAGCATAATCTGTTCTGTTATCATTGAACTTAGGTTAATGTGCAAAATTTTTCTCAGTTTGCAGACAATAGATACACACACACACACACACACACACACACACACATAAATGCGTTGTAGAAATTGCATTAGTACCCAACTTTCTGTAGTGTTTTATGGTTTTACCAATTTCCTTGAAGTTTTCCACTTGGCCCTATCAGCAGTACCATAATGAAGCAGAGCAGCCATAATAACCATTGTTTTCAGATGAAAAAACACTACAGAGAGATTGCAGGTCCTGCCTTAATCACCTCTTTTGTTGCAAAACTGGGGCCAAATCCAGCTTCCCTGATATCAAAGCCCAGATTCAGTCCGTTCTCCCACACTGTCACTAAGGAAAGAAGTGATGAACCCATCAGTATCCCCAGAAATTGCTATAGTGCACACACTTCCCTGGCACCATGGATTTTTTAGCTAGCGAAAGTAGAGGCAGCCCAGCCTGACAGTGAAAGCTTCCACTTCCTGCTGCAGTAGAAGAAACTACCATGTAACCAGCCCCTGTTACAGTGACAGCCCTTTCTCCTGTTAGGCAAAGACTTCCACAGACGTCCCAGACACGGAAGCTTCTCCCACACCGCGAAACAGAACATGAACTCCCCAGTCCTAGGGTTTCCTCTTATGCAGTCTGAAGGGAGGGTAAGACGGAAAACCTGACATCCCATTTAATTCCCTTTTATCTCTCCCATGGATTGAGCCTCCACATAATTCAGTTCAGAAAGGGCTAAGCTATTAATAATAAGCAAAAATAGAGTTTGGAAATCACAAATATTACCCATGCTCTCAAGTGATTTTCAAATCTTCTTTAGGACACCTACAAGAACTTGTCCAAAAAACTTGACACCCCTACTAATTGAACACAACTATTGCTAGAAAACCAGTCATGTCATCCTGGACTTTGAGGAATTCCTTACTTCTGATAAGCAGTGATCAGTTCCCTCCATGGAGTTTATTGCCCTTCGGTCTCAAGTTAGGAAGATATTCAAAATATTGGCAAGCTGCCGGGCTAATGCATGCATCTCATACCAGCCTATGGCCTCATCAAGCACTGAGACCACAGAGTACCTATGTGATTGTCTGAAGGAGGTACTCTTAGAAACTGGGATCTGGAGGGATATGGAGTAAAAGAGAGAAAGGCACTTCAGATATATCTGGAATCATCCTGGCGTTTCCTTTCCATGAGCATTCCTGGTTCTGAGCAACTTTTTAAGGTCTTCTATTACACATCAATGAAATCTGTGAAAATACATGTGGCTCCTTACTGACCTTGACAGCAGCAGAGGGGCTGATAAAGGGGCAAGAACATTTTTAATCTTTCATTCAAACCTTATCTATCCAACTCTATTTACTAAGTATCAACATGTGTAAGATTCTGTGTCATGTGCAGCAGAAACACAAGTGAGCTGAACAAATGTTTCTTCTTAAAGTCTGTAGATGAATATTTGAAACACAGTAAGATTACTTTTGAATCCTACCTTCTTAGACCAAAAGAAAGTGACTAACCTCTGTGAGATTTTTGCTTACTCATTTGTAAAATAATAATGTCACTCTTATAGGATTGCTATGGTTAGGTGAAATTACAAACTTAGTCTTTGGTACTTTTTGTAAAAAGTAGTTTTACTTTTTTCTTTGTATTGAAATAACATTGTTTTACAATAGTGTATATGATTCAAAAGTAAGGAGCCCTACCTCTTCAGATGTATGTTCCACATAGTCCATTGGAATTCCTCCACACCCCACCGCCCCCCATGGCTTCAATTCTATAGTCAGACTTTTAGGGTTTGTTATTGGTTTGGTTCTATATGACCCTTTGTTTTGTTTCTCTATGTTTTCTATATTCCACATGTAAGTGAATACATCAGGTATTTGTCTTTCTCCTTCTGACTAATTGCACTTAGCATTTTACCTTCCAGTTCCATCCATGGTGTCATAAATGGAAAGAGTACATTTTTCTTTATAGCTGAGTAGTATTCCATTGTTTGGAATATGAAAGTTTGGGTGTAAGTTCTTTCTAAAGTTATGTTCTGTATACATCTCATCCAAGTGGGTGACTTTCATATTCACTCTCTCAGTGGAATTTTTTTTAAGATTTGTTTTTATTTATTTATGTATACAAGAACTGAGGTGTGGGCCAGAGGCGTGAGGGTAAGAGGATTTACCAGGGACAGAGTCGGGGGGTGAAGAACAGGCAGATCTACTGAAATACACTGCAGCGTGCTGCTCCCCTCGGCAGTGTACTTCAGTAGATCTGCCTGTTCTTCACTGCCCCCCCCCGACTCTGTCTCTGATAAATCCTCTCACCCTCATGCCTCTGGCCTACACCTTCTTTTCACTTAAAATCTTGAGTTTTAAATGATGGTATTATACATAATACTTAAACTTTTGGTTTTAGAATAAAACCTCATGTAGATGGTATTTTGCTTTCGGGTGTTTTTTTTTTTTTTTTACTGTCAGTCAACTTCATATGTAGCACGCTGGTAGCAGAGCTCCATAGTGTAAAGGAAAAAAATAGTTATTTCCATAAACCCTTTTATTGATTGCTTCATTCAGTCAACCAGTCAACATATAAAAAGCAGTTAAGCACAATAATTGAAGACAAGGATCTAGAATTTTCTATTTGAAAATTCTGATATTCCTAGAATTTGAACCCTGGTTTATAGTAAATACTACAGGCTGACATTATCACCCAATTAATTCATTATTCTTTTCAGCATCTTGTCATTTAAGTTTTGTTGAAATTTTACCCATATCTTCCTCTCAGTCAGTTGGTACCCAACCAGACGTGCATATGAGTAATCTCTGGGTTTAACTAGAACTCGTTGATGGCAATGCTATTTGGTGCACAAGTCTTCTCTATTTAGGCAGAGTGGCTACAGTTCCTTCAACTGCTTCAAGTATAGACACGATGCTTGTTATTGTTTTCTGTGTACACTGCTAATTTTAAATATCCTGAAATTGAGTTCTTCAAAAATGACTTCAAAAGTGAAGGTGTGCTTGGTCTTTGATCAATATAAATTTGACTCATGCTAAGATTCCTTTGCCTTTTCAGAAACATTACCCCACTGATTTATATTAAAACCAAGTTTAATTAAAACTCTTAACCATTGGTTTTCAAGCTTTAGTGTGCCTAAGAATCACCTGATTGTTTGATAGAAATCCAGATTGCTAAGTCCCCAATTAAAGATCCTAAGTCAGGAGGTATATGACTGGGCTCAAGAATCTGCATTTTTAACAATTGTCCTATCCCCTCTCCCCTCCCCCTAATAATCCTAGTATTTATGATTTTGGGGCTACAATATGAGAACACTGCTTTAAATCTTTCTCAAAGTCATTTTAGATAACGTACATCTCTTGATGTTCTTTGTGCATCTGAATTTTTGTGTCCAAGTTTTTAACTTAATATTGACCCCTCTTAATAAATGAAAACTTGCAGTATCAAAAAAAAAAAAAAAAGAAGAAGAATGGGTTTAGAGGGAAGAAACCTTATGTTAAAAACCTGCCTTTGCAAATGCTGGTCTTCAGCAATTAAGCTAACTTCCTGAGTTTCCATTCTTTCATCTGTAAAATAAGAGTATGCTTTCCTGCTTGGTTTGTTGTGACCTTTAAGATGATCTATATGCTGTGGCAACATAGTGTGGGGCTTAGCAGAAGTGCTACATATATAACAAGTCCCTCGCACATCCTTCCATTCTTCCAGCCTATGGCCATCATTGAGCAAACTGACATTATCGCCCAATTAATTATTCTTTCCAGCATTCTGTCATTTAAAAGTTTTGTTGACATTTTACCAGTATCTTCCTCTCAGTCAGTGGTACCCAAACAGATGTGCATACAGGTAGTCCCTAGAGCATCTTAAAAATGCCAGATTTCATGAATAATAATCTCCAGAGATCAAGCTTAGGAAAATATAGGCTTAAAAATTTCCCCAGATGTTTCTGATATGTACCGCAATTAAAGAGTCACTGATCTAAATAATTGATCATGTCGTTGCTATGTATCAAAATCCATAAAATGTTCATCACTTTTATCAAAAACACTTGCTCCTAAAAATGGACTCCAATAAAATAATCATAGAAAAATAGAAAAATTTGTTTATAAAGATGTTTAATAAGGATCTCTTTATAAATAGAAAAAGGACAAAGATATGGGGGGGGGAATTAAAGGAGGAGTTGAAAGAGAAGGGGAAGAAAACAAAACTAATTGCCAGCAGCGAGACATTGGGCACCCTCAAAGGTAAATAAAATGTGGTGGTTTTACTGCACAATATGTTGCAGTCCTAAAACAGACTGCTACATTTTTAGTGGTTAGAAAAAGATATCAGAGATTGGATAACATTTTTTGTTGTTGTTTATAACTATGTGACAAACAATAAAATTTTTAACAGGGTGTTAGGGTGATGATTTATTTTATGCTATTCTATTTTATAATTTTTTTCTACAGAAAAGCATCAACTTTATATCAAACTTTCACAAGTATGGTACTCTTCATAATAAGGTTAAAATCAAAACTATAATATACTGTGAGAGACTGTCCAGGTTAATATTCCTCTATTAATCACAATTATTTGGCTACCATCATTTAGCTAGTTCTGAGTGGTCAATTGTTTATTGAGTACACTCTTGGAACGAGTACTATCACAGTCTTGTAGATTTTATTTCAGATAATTTTCAAAACACTCTTCTAGAGTAAGTATCAGTATTGCTCACATTTTACAGATAAGAAAAATGAGACTTAGCCAGACTAAGTATCTTGTCCAAGGTCAAAGACAAATGATGGAAAAACTGGGTGAAGCCACACAAGTCTCTATTATTTCTTATTACTGCACGTGGACCTACAGCAATCTCAAAACTTAAAGTTCTTTTTTTTTTTCCCCCAAGGAGAGTAGGGATTCCTACATAACTCTGTCAGACTCCAATGCATGTAACATTTCCAGTAACACAATGACTAAGTTGACCCTGGTTCACTGCCATGTGGCCTGTCTTTCTTTCCTGCTCACTAAGATACTCTGAGTGACTTGCTGGAAATTTGCTAAAGTCCAGCTCGCCCTTACGGTGTCACTGCTTCAGCCACTCACAAAGGCCTTTCGCCAGGTCTGTGGAAGCAGCAGAGGGGCAGCCTGCAGGTTTTGGTGCCAACAAGGAGCAGAGTAAAGGAGGTAAGAGTCAGTGGGCATTTTGCCTGACTAAGGACTCTGGGATTGGACCCTCAATAGATATGCAAATTGCATTCTGTGTAATTTGTGCTTTTCAATAACCTCAGCATGTGTTGGATGTGTACAAAAAGAACCGTAAAATAAAATTGCAGACAAAGGGGGGAGTCAGAACACAGAAAGGGGAAGAATCAGTTTATTCCATGAGCCAAACAATGGGTCATAATAAATTCGCCAGCCATTAGCTCTTTGGTTGCATGGAACAAAGAGATTGAAATGAAATGGGGAGGAAAGAATCACAGTTAACTGTTAGGTGGCTGGCCTGCTTCCATTGGGCTGAGCAGACAGATCATAGGATGAGCCAGGGAGTTGCCCGGGGGCATCTACCACTTCCATGGGGCAGCCCCTACTGGCTTCCAACCCATCCATGGCTCTTCCATATGTTCCGGTGCCACTGGGGTGATTTTTCCTTAGGAAAATTATGTAAGAAAAGATCCAATTGTATTTTAATCAGCCATCAGTTAATCCATAATTACATGCTCCCAAAAGAATTATAGAGAGGGTGTTTAAGGAGAAATGCAGAGACATAAAATGAAAACCACAGGGAAATATGCAGAACTGAAGAGGGAAAGGAGAGAAACTGAAAGAGAGAATGATAAAAATAACCAGAACTACTATTGTCTGTGCTGCTGCTCCCACCAGCAGTGCCATCACTGTTTTTGAGTGTAACTATGGCCTTGAACCTAAGGACAGCTCTCCCCCAACACAGAGCTGTGGCAGCCCTCCCACACCCCCTAGGGACCCTCAGACCATCACTGTGAACCCACCTTATCAGCTGAACATATTTCAATCACCAAGCTTCCCATATTAATTTTTAGTTATCTTTTTATTTGGCAATCCTCCTAGGAGACCCGAAGGTCCTTAACTGTAGATTCTAGAGTTCATTTTTGTATCCCAAATGCCGGGTATTGGACCTGACCCATTTGCAAATAATATTTGCAAAATGAACAAGTAACTTTTTTTTCTTTTTTGGTGGTGTGTGGGTGGATGGAAGGATGGACGCCAGGCGCTCAAGTCCTCACTCAAATCTTGTGAGTTAGCTGCTATAATCCCATGTTCAAAATGAGGGACGTAATGCTTAGAGAATCCTACTTCTATATGACTCCCTACCCTGTAAAATAGCATCACTCAACGATGACTCATATTCTGAGAGATAGTGGGAAACAAAGATTGGGAGAGATTTGGAGAATATAGGGGTGGGAAAAGAGGAAGATCATAGAGGAAGAAAGTTAGAAAGAATTTGGCATAGAGCTAAAAAGGGGTTCTGCTTGACACCCTCATAATAAAAGACAAGGCTTTGACTTTGTTTGAAAAATGATTTAAACAGTCTGGGGCAAGCATAAGCCAAAAATGGATGACATCATATTAGCATAAAATCAGGAGTTTAAGAGAGACTTCTAAATCCTATTTGGCTTTGACAGCAGGTGGACTGGGGTTGGGGCTTTGCACACTGGCCAAGGTTATCCCTGGTAGTCCTAATGCAAAGTGGAAGTCAACAGAGATTTGATAAATAAACAGAAGTGCTCAGAGATTCTGGTGTTCATATTAAAAAGAGGGAAGTGGGGAAGCAGTTGTGCTTGAGTGAGGCTTGAACAATCTCACTCTTAAAGACATAAGCCCCATGGACGCCGCTTGCCATAATTTTCAGAGTAATATGATTTTTGACAAATTCATTAAGCAATAAGACATGACAGACTGTAAATTGCTCTGCTGTTAATTTATGTCCACTATATTGTTAGGCATTCAGCCAACTTTTGGTCCTATCTGAGAGCAAAGATATAAATTGCCGTTGTGTAACCACAGTCTGGAATGCTCTGTGAGGATTGGAGAATGATCAAATCCTAGAATCTTCAACTCACAGAATGAGAATTCAATCTCTTACTCATGCATGAATATCCGGGGAGTGCCCACTTTCGAATAGTCATCACACTTGAAGAGAATTTATTGAAATACGGTGAATATTCTGACCACAGCTTGCTTTCTATAAAGTTCTAAGTCCTGCACTAGAGGTAAGAAGTCATTACTTGTGAAGCACAGAAATAGGAGTGGTCAGTTCTGGAGTACTAGAGATAAAGGGAGGGGTCTAGGGAAGACTCCTGACAGATGATTTCTGCATTGAGTCCTAATATAAACATAGACATTTCTCAAATAGAAGAGCATTGAAGTTCATGCAGGAAAAAACTTCAGAGGCATCAAGATAGATTGATCAAGGAGCTTGAGCAATTTGGTGCACAGGGTATATGGTAAGGTTATCAAACTGGGAAACCCTGACTCCTGGATAAACATCTATGAACGTTCAGTAGTTCCCTTCTCTATATCTCCGTTACCACTGCCTAGTGCAGGTTGCTGTCGTCACTCTCAGAGGTTGAAAATTCCCATCAGGAATGACTATGTGGATGAATCATTATTTATTAAGGAAAACATAAACCTTGAGGTTGGTATACTGTTCTGGCAATGTAGGTAACTATAATAAACAGAACAAAAGCTAATATATATTGATCATCATTTTCAGAAACACTCCTGAGGATTTATTCTGCCCAGGATGAATTAGATTCTAATCACACTGGATTAGCACAACACCTTAAGGGGCTTTTAGTGGGGAAGTTTTCCAGGTCTGTGGTATTCCATAGTCCAGGTCTCTTCCTTCGTCTTTAATCAACTAAGGAAAGACAAAATGAAGACTTGGGTTTGGGATCACATACATCTCCTTGCCACTGGCCCTATTCCCTGTTTGCTTGGCAGAGCCTCTCTTGCAAACCTCTAGACTGCATCACCAGATTCAATTGCATGCACTAGATTCCTCTTGATATTTCCACTGGACATTTATAAAGAAAGGAAAAGAGAAGAAATTGCAGGAACTGCTTCCAAATCTGTGGGAGCAGAACTGAGGGACTTTTCTTGTCAAAAGAACTAGAAGATCTGACTTTTCTCCACCCGCTTATTCAGCAGCCCTACGGATATGACCAATTACACCTCACCCATCTGGCAAGTTATGAAATTTAAAATAAGACCCCACATATGAAAACATCTGGCACAGAGTAGGCCCTCAAAAGATGATATTGAATCTGAATCTGCAGATAGATAGTATCACTCTAAAGAAACAAACAGCGTTCACATGGGAAATGTGCAAAATGTTCAAAGGATTACAGACCCAAGGAATGAGCTCAATGAAATCATCATCATGATCTCTTGGCATCGGGGATAATTTTTTTAGTACTTTGTCCAGTACTTTGTTAATTTCAGCCTCCAGAGACCTTTTATCAGTTTCCATTCTACACTGATACTGTTCATGAGGTTGGCATGCTTTATTAGTCTTCCTCAATCCCCACACAGTAACACAGGTCCCAGGAGGTGGAAGGAAGTTCTGTTTCCTGCGAATCTAGCTATGTGTGAAACACACTGAGTCCTTGGGGATTCCTGACATGATTTAGACATTCTTTGCCTGCCCACTGCAGAAGGCTTTATACAGAATAGGCGTCCTGTCATCTCACGAACTAATGGGAAGCTGATGAAGTATGTAGAAAAATGCTAGCCTTTGTCTCAGGAGGCCTAAGTTTGGAAGCTCAGCTTTGACAACTGGGAGACCTTGAGCAAATTAACTTTTCTGAGCCTCAGTTTGCTTGTCTGAAATATAAATGATAGTATCTGCTATTAGGGTTTCTTTCTTGACTCAAAATGCTATGACTTATGTGAAAGCACTTCATAAATTGTGAGTGCTGTAACTCTCATCATTGTTACTTCTGATGAAGGCACGTGTAGGCTTTGCTTCTAGCTACATCTTTCAGTTCCCATGTCGCATGACCCCTTAGCCATTGTCACTAGCATTCAGATCCCTGTAGGAGACATAATTCATTTCTAGGTGATTCAAATGGGGAGACTCTAATCAAGCCCCTAGGTCAAAAGACTAGGTAGACTTAAGGAAATGAACAAGAGATGGGCCAGAAGCAGCTGCAAGAGTTTCTCCCCCTTGAAAAGACATGAAAAGTTATTCCCCCATGAAAGGCTTCTACCAGAGCTTCATGAGAACTGAAACCCTAAAGGACTGGAGGGATACAGCTACTGCCAGATATTGGACACCAAAACACGGGAGACATCTCTCTTCTGCCCACCAACTTCCCATTGCTTAACCCAATCAGAAGACAACCAGCAAGGGATTCCAAATGAGGCACTTCACAGGATCAAACCCTCAAAGATCCAAGTCTTTGTGGTCATCTGTCATTCCCTATACCCTGCTCTTCGTGATGTTTTGGATATAGTATCTAGCAGCAGGTAGCTGGTGGTTAGGAGCAGGATTCTGCACTGTAGAGGCCTGTGTTCATATTCTGACTCTGTTACTTACTGGATGTGCAGCTCTGGGTAAACTGATATAACCTCTCAGAACTTCAGTTTTCTCATCTGTAAAAGGGGTCTTGTAGAAGTGCCAATTTCATGGGATAATGTATTATGTTCAGTCACAGTGATAAAATACTTTCCAAGGTACATAAATATTACTGAATTTGCTGATTCTTTTCCCACACTTCTTTCCACTGTTCTCCTCTCTTCTAAGCCACTGTACCAGAAACTCTTCTCCATGTAAACCTCATTCTTTTGTATCTTTAAGCTACTTAATAATTTTATGATTTTTTTTCTCTAATTGAAACCTAGTTCTACCTAACAAACTCTTCTAATCTATTTTTTTATTTGATTTCTTGGCAGCATTTATATTCTTGAACATTCCTTCCTTCTAGAAAAGCTTCTTCCCTTGGTTTCTGTGTTATTATCTCCTGGCTTCTGTCTTACTTAGATATGCTATGCCCAAAACAGAATTTATTTATTTTCCATAAATCATGCTCCTTTCTTCTTACATTAGGATATGAGATTACATAATTGCTTCAACCTGATGCTCACTTCTTTCTCACTCCTTATAGCCAATAAATCATGGAACTCTATGCATTAAACCTCTAAAATATCTCTGGTTTCTCTAGAATTCATCAACTCTTCTCCATCCCCATACGAACCATCACCACCTCTTGGTTTTGGACATGACTGGGGCTGGTAGAGGTAAGAAGGGGTTCCCATTCTTGTTGTAACTAAGAAGGCCACATGTGCAAAGCAGAGCCAAACTGATTTACCCACCAAGGTGCTGAGAGAAAAAGCACAGTCTAGCAGTTTAGACCAACCATAGCGAGAGCGTGATACTACACAACAGCAGAAAATGCAAAGCAGCAAGTAGAGATCAAGGCCTTGGACACATCAGATCAGAGGACCTTCAACATAGAGGGATCTTGGAACAGGAGCAAAGAGAGTATGAAATAATGCTTCCCCTGGAGGGGAGAGGAGAAACATCAGGAAGGAAGCAAGGTGCACACACACACACACACACACACACACACACACACACACACACGGGGAGGGAGGGAAGGAGAGGGAGAGAGAGAGGGAGGAGAGGGAGGCTAAAATTATATATTCAAGTGGTAGTTCCCTAAGCATCCTTATATTTATTATTTCACTTGAATTTAAAAATAGCCCCTGAGGATAACAAGGCACATTAGTTAAGAGTCTTTCCTAAAATCAGACAGTAAGTTATTTATCTAGCCTCCCTAATTCTACCGTCATTCCTCCGAAGTCACAGGACAAATCTTATCTCATCATTGAATGTAAGCAGTGACGATATCAGACAGGGAGGAGTATCACTATATGAGTCTGGCTAGACCAATTAGCACACCCCAAACTCCAGCATTTCGCCTAGGTTGTATTTCAAATTTTAATGATAAAAAAATATTCACATGTTACATTTCTGAGCTTATCCAAACTATAACCTGTTTTTTTTTAAAAAAATACCAATTTTTAAGTATGTCAACATTTAAAATCATTGAAATCAATTCTTAAGAATTGTGATATTCAATAGTCATGTGAAAAAAAGATTTTTTTCATGTCCTTTCATAGTCACTGCTTCATACAGTCCATGTGAATGGTGGCCCCTGGGCTTATTCGTGCACAACCTGCATGGTCTCTATAGAAACATATCCCTGCCTGTCACACCAGACTATTCAACTCCCCCCACCATCACTGCATCAATGAATCAGAGATTGTATTATACACGCTCTTGTGTTAAAACAATTATCAGGCACAAACTCTGTGCAAGCCCTATGCTAAGCTTTGAGGATTTAGCAATGAACACAATCCACTTCCTAGCATCAAAACCTTAGGGGTTAGTGGGGGAAACAGACAAGGAAACATATTTGCAGTTCATGGTGATAGCCATTTCACTGTAGATATTAAATATACTTGATATATTTTAATACATTTTTAATACTAGGACTTATTTCACATGTGAGGACTGATGAATGAATGCATAAAAAGCACTTAGTATAGCACCAAGCACAAGTGCTTCTCATACATTTATTCATCCAAGCCTCACATCAACCGAATGATGTAAGTACTCTTATTAGGCTCATTTAGCAGATGAGAAAACTAGGACTCAGAGCACGTGAGCAATTTAACACAGATCCAGAGCACCTTCGTGGGGATACTGCCTCTAAACCGGGTAGTCAGATTCTAGATTCCACTGAGTTTCATCACTGCCAAGCACTACCTACCTGTCCAGGGGCAAATACACAAGAGCTGCGGGAGCCAAAGTAAAAGAAAGCTAGTCAGTCTGGGTGTCAGAGCGTGGCACACATTTCTAGTGTGGGGTACACACAGTTCATTCTATCTTCAAGCTTGTACTAAAGTGAATATTTAGCTCTGACCTCCACTGCCTTCCCACAAAAGCAGAGCTGTGCATCAGACCAACATAGTCTATTTTGCATCATTCTATCATATTATTAGTCAGTTGGGTTTTGGGAAACTGACAAAGAAGCAGATGTTAGGAATATTGTATGTAGTATAAATATCATAATGATGTGCAGTTGTCAAAAACATCTACTTTGTTAGTTAAAAGGAAGAGCATTTGATGGGGGATATTTCTTACAAAGCCAGGGTCTCAGCCAAGGGGAAGTGGAGAGAGTAAACACAAGGAGCTCAAGGAAAGATGCGTGGAAGCGGAGGATGAATGTTTAGTCTGCGTCTAACAGTCTGCAAAGAACATGTGTGATCTGGGAAGAACTGGGGTGGGGGATTGCTAAGGCCAGCCAAGCTCTCTATAGAGGTATCATATTATTTAGTTAGAAACGATCTCTCTGAATTAGAGTGCCTTTGGTTTGCACAAGTGGAATGACACATGAAAGCAACAGAAAGGACCCTCAATCTAGTAAGCACCTGCCATGTGTCAGGTGCTACCCTAGTTGTTTTACACTTAGCATTTAATCGTCACAATAATATGAGAAGGAAATATCTTTCACTCCTTGTAATGGAGCAAATGAACCTCAAAAATATACCCATCATTTTGAGTATGTCTTACTGTAAGTCGAGTTATCAGAAGTTGTTTACACATTGATGGTCACTGAGCCCTGTCACTGGCCTATGACTGTGGGTCTCCCTATCAGACATGGTAGATTGGCACACACCAGGTCCAATGGTAGGAACTACTCCAGACTTATTTAATCCGGCTACCTTTAAAGAACCTCAAATATAATGGATGCTCAATTTAATTTTTTAAATTCTTTAATAGACAATATTTTTAGAGTAGCAATAGGTCCATGATAAAATTGAGAGAAATATCAGAGATTTCACATATACTTCCAGTCCCAACACATGCACAATCTCGCCTCTATCAACATCCAGGTGGAGAGGGGTGCATTTGTTACAATCAGTGAATCTATGCTGACACATCTTTATGACCCAAAGCCCATAGAGTTCACGCATGGTGTTGTACATTCAATGAATTATACATAGACAGATGTATAATAGGATGTATCCACCATTATAATATCTTTCAAAATAGTTTCATTGCCCTAGAAATCCTGTGTGATCTCTTTTTACCCCAGTCCAACTCCTGACAGCTATTAATATTTTTACTGTCTCCATAGTTTTGTCATTTCCAGAATGTCGTACAGTAGGAATCACACAGTAAGTAGCCATTTTAGATTGGCTTCTTTTACTCAGTAATATGCATTTCAGATTCCTCCATGCATTTTCATATCTTAATAGCTCATTTCTTTTTAGTGTTGAATAATTTTCCAGTACTGGATGTACCAGAGTTTATTTATCAATCACCTACTGCAAAGCATCTTGCCAAATCCAAGTTTCAACAATTATGAATAAAGCTGTTATAAATATCCATGTGCAGGTTTTTATGCGGATAAGTTTTCAACTTCTTTGGGTAGGTAGCAAGAAATGCAAAACCAACAAGAAACTGCCAAACTGTCTCCCCAAGTGTCTGCACCATTGTGTATTCCCACCAGCAAAGAATGAGTTTCCACTGCTCCCTATCCTCTGCAAGTTTTGGTGTTGTCAGTGTTTTAGATTTTGGCCATTCTAATAAGTGTGTTGTTTATAAATAATTTTTCAGTAAGTAAATCACTAAATCTTAATGTAAGATTAAACAAAATTTTAAACAATTAAGAAAATAAAGATACAAAATCTGTTACTTACATTATTACCTTCAGGAGACAGGGAGTAATGGGAAAACCTTCACAATCAAACCCTAACCTGTAACTTTGAGGTCCCTGTCCACACTGCTCTGTGTGTGCTGTCCTGTCTGCTCCAGGCAGGCAGGCCGTTTGCTGAGAGGGTGTGTATGTGATGGGGAAAGTGGTGATGGCAATGTCCTTTCTAGTCTAAGTCTAAGATTCTTTTTATTGCTAAATTTTTATTCTTTTCTAGCCACAGAGTTCTGCTCCCTAAATTTAATGTGCATATATAGTTGATCTCTTCTATTATTATAATTAATTGCTATGGGGCCTGCCACTATTATTAGGAGGAAAATCAGTACCTCTGCACTGACATGCCCCTACTTATAAGCCTTCCAGTTATTCTAGCATAGTTAAACTACAATAATTTAAACTGGCACACATGTAATAGAACAATGTCAAATTAGGGAATAAGCCCAAATGCATAGAAGAATTTCATAGACAATAAGTGGCATTTCAATTTGGGAAAAACTGCCTTAGGAAATAAACAGAATTAGTGGCAACATGTTCAATTTTGGGGGAATATGAGGGAGCTCTTCTTCATGCCTTATACAAAAGTAAATGCTTGAAATATCAATTTTTTAATAAATTAAAAGGAAATTATAAAAATATCAGAAGAAAATACATGGCTTATTTTAACAATCTAGGAGTAAAAAGGATCTTTTAAAGAATAAAACAAAACTGTGATAATTTAAACAAGTCAATAAATTTGATGACAGAATAATAAAACATTTAAGAATGGTTAAAAGCATAATCAGAAGGTGAATTAAATATTTGGGAATATATGTTTACAAGTCATATCACATCACAGGAGTAATTTTCCTAATACATAAAAGATGTTCAGAGAACAATAAGAGAAAATATCACTAATCCAATTTGAAATGGTCAAATTATATGTCCATAGTTAATAAAAAATACAAATAGGTCTCTAAATTAAGAGATGATGTTTAATCTCACTCATAATGAGAAAATATACTAAGATGCCATTTCTCTGTAGGAACTGGCAATTATGCAAAGTTTGGAAACACACTCAGATGGAAAGGATGTGGAAAACAAGCATTCTTGGATATTGCTGGTGGGACTGTACTTGCTACAAACAGTACTAGAGAACAAACTGGAATTTACTCAAAATCAAAATCACACAAGTACATACCCTTTGGTCTAGCAATTCCATTTCTTAGTAATCAACCAACAGATACACTTGCACTTAGACTTGGGTTTATTCTGTTGCATTCTACATCTGCAAAGAGTGGTTAAATAAGGAAAGGTACATTCTTACAATGGGATACAACAGAAGCAAAAAAGAGGATGAGAAAAATGTTTAAGTCTCTTATCTGTATGAGACATAATCATCAAGACATGACATATACATACATCCATACACACACATATTACACAATTTTGAGTGAAACAGAAACACTTGTACCAGCAGGCCACCAAAAAGACTGAAAACACTGTTTATATCTGAGAAGGTTCCTGGTGACTAAGGGCAGTGGGTGAAGGGAGATTCCTCACTACATACCTCATACTACTTTTAAATTTTAAGCCATGTGAATATATTACCTTTTAAAAACACAACACTAGAGTCATCCAAGACCCTGGGTCTACTCAGTCCTATTTAGAAATCCCAGGTCCCTCTGGAGGATCCAACATCAACCCCCTGCTGATATCCTCTCTCGGGGTGCAGGCTTCCCAAGGTGTCACTAGTGAGGGCTGGGCTTGTGAAATCTGACAGATGCTGGTTCAGCACCAGTCCCTCATCACTGAGGGGCAAGAGTCACCATAGCTGCCTAAGCTTCTAGGTTGATTAAGGGTATGCCCAGGTACCCCTTTTATTCATTCAGTCAAAAATATTTACAAGTGTCCATTAGGTGTCCTCTGTATATTCTAAGCAAATGAGCATCATAGTTCACATTCCTAGTAGAAAAAGGCAGATGTTGAGCAAACAAACAAAAAATAGAGAAAGAATTTGGTGATAGGTGCAAGGGAGAAAAACAAGACAAGCACAGAGATAATGAATCAGGTTAGAGGGGGTTAAGGGAGAGTCTTACTTACTTCAGTTAAGTGGTTTGCTGATGAGGTGGTATCTGAACTCCAAACGAAACAAGGAGACGGTTGCTAAGATCTGGAGGTAGAGTGTTTAGGACAAAAAGAACAGCAAATGCAAAAGCCCTGAAGTCAGAGCATGCATGCCAGGGCTGAGAAACATCAGGAGATTAGTGTGGCTGCAGAAAAGAGAATCAAAAAAAGAAAAGTAGAAATATGGAATGAGAGGCAAGTAGAAGCCAGGTAATAAGGAGCCTTGGAGGTCATGTGCAGTTTGACTTTTATTCTGAGCAAAAGGGAAAACAGTGAAGGTTTTTAAACAGAATCAGGGGATTATTTTTTGGACCTGTTAGAGATTTCAGGCTAGATGTACAAGTCTGGGCTTTACAAAAGAGATAGAGACTCTCTAGTGATATATGAATCTGAGAGTCATTGAGTCTCTCTTTACTCCATGTGAGTTATTCTTCAGTGTCTTTGGGGCCCTTCCTTGCCAGCACACCTTGGTCACATCCACCCTAGTCAACTCAGCCAAGCTCCCTACCTTTACATCATGTGAAACAGGTGTTTGGGTATCTGTTCCTCTATCGCAGCAAGTAAACGCATCACCAGAAGGCTCCCCATATGGCAAGGATCCAAGGAACAAGGTTTTGCTCAGTCATAACATGTACCCAAGTGCACACAAGTCTAGTTATGCACTTCTGCTGGCAGCACAGATATATACTCACCTTAGCTTTTACATTCCCTTAATTTGGAAGGGCTGCTTTATTACATATTTTCTCAACTAAAATTAGCTGCTTTGTCTACCCACCATGACTGTGCAGACAGCTTAATATCTCTGAAAGTCTTTAATTATGCCTTACCAGGGCTTCCTGGCCATTTCTGACTTTTCTTTCCTTCTCTCTTAAACTTTTTCCCATGTTTGTTTACTACACCCTCAACATCTGGATTATCCATCTACTCCTATTTTAAAATATTTATCATTTCAACCAAGGCAAATACTAGCTGAATGTCCATGAGAAAGTCATTCTATTTGCTTTATGACTCAGTTTTCTTACTTGGTGATGAATACTGATCTCTAAGAATAATTTACTTTTTGTTTATGCTTTTGTTGTTTTCTCCTTAAAAGGATAATTATGAAGATGATACTTATCTGGGTTTTCTCACTCTCTTCAGAGAAACGAAGAAAAAGTTGATAAGCGAAGGTGGGAAGTATGAAAAGAATTCTGAGTATGCATATATATGCATGTAATAGAATTGTTATTATTATTAGCCTTTAATTAACTAACTATATGATCTTGGAAAAACTTAGCTAGCCTCTTTGAAACACTGATTTTTATCCATGAGATGTAGGCAATAAAAATGTTATTCATGGGATTGTTTAGAGGAATATTTAAGTGTGGTGTTGAAGAGCCACCATTCTCAGTATGTTATTTTGACAGACATAAAACACTTCAGACACTTTAATGCCATTATTCCCATGACTATAGGAAGGAAAGTTGGTTGGAGCATAGTAGGTGGAGGATTTGAGGAAGAACTGAGCACTAGGTGAGAGCAAAACAGGAATTCGGGTATAGAGTCCAAGGGAGTTCTCAGTGCTCAGAATTAAGGCAGAAGAAGATAGAGGTAAAGAAGATTCAGACTTAAACCAGCAATATTTTGTCAAGGTTAAACTAGAGATAAGCACGTATTAGGCTTGGTTTGTACCAGGGCACATGATGATAGAATATCATGACCAAGAGGTTAGACTTGTACAAGGACAGGCAGGGATTTAATCCTGACAATGAAATACACTGGCAATGTAATGTCTTTCCCCACACCTTTATTCCTCAACTCTAAGGGAAAAGATCAAAGTGATAGAAAGTAGCCACCAAAGTCTCACATCAGATCTCAAGATACTGTCCTCTTAGCAGCATCTGGAGAGATGTCTTGAGAGGCGGAGCACCATGGAAAGAAGCACTCAGTCCCTGGAAGCAGACCTGGTCTACATCCTAGCTTAGATATTTGTTATGTGACTTTGGATAAGTTTCCCATTCTTTCTGAGCTGAGCTTCCTCGCCCCTTCATTGGAGATAAGAATCTATTCTAACTGACATAAGTTAAGCTCAACACTATAACAATGATTGTCACAAAGTGTGTACTCAAAAATGATCCTCCCTGTTTAGTTGCTCTTTCCCAGGCACTATGCTATGTGTTGGGGATACAATAATAACAAGTATATGTTTTATGCTATTGAGCCTGATTGCTTTCAACTATTTTAAGACAGGTGTCGTGTCTTTCCACCCCCACATCCACTTGTCTTTTTAAGTTACTTACTATTCCCCTATAATAATGATTCCCCACACTAGATGAACTCTGTAATATCAAAATATGGTTCTCAGAATGGAGACACCATCCACCATGGGAAGATGTCCTTATCCTTTAAGCTGTCAGGCTCACTCTAATTTAGTGTCATTCAAAAGATGGATATTTTGAGGGGAGGGTCTTTAACATGACTAAGAATAGAAATACTCAATCATGAAGAAGTAAGTTTTGAGTATATTTTAATGGCAGACTCCCTAGTAAACCTGAGGAGATCTTGTTATTGTCAAATAGCCCTTTTTTATAGCTAATAAACCCTCCCTGAAGAGCAAAGTGAAGGTAGAACCATTTAGACCCTCCCACTGGGACAGAATCTTTGGGATGCAGAAAACCCAAAGGGGCCTCAGAAGCAGTTGTTTAAAGAGAGTCAACAGGTCATCACTGTGACCTCGGAATTCATACAACCCCTTTATAAATTAGATTTTTTTTAGTCTTAAAACATAGATCATATTCTCTGAACATTCACGAGGGCTGCTTTCTACTCTTTGATTTATGTGCCTAGGCCTGAGTGTCAGAGGCCCCAGAAATCACAGTTGGATTAGAGAGATGAGTCTAACATGAAAGTCTAATTTTGTTTTATAAAAGAAGTTCAAGCATCAAGATTTGAATGGCCGGGAGCCTCCTTAATCAAACCACGGCTTCTCAGTCCAGGGCTTTGTAAGTGAGCTAATTAGTAATGTGCCAGAGACTTACCTGGTTAATCAAATGATTAATCACTCGGTAGACTTCATTCCCCTTGTTTCCTGGCTGTCTTTGGCTCTTCTGTTGGTTTTTTTATGATTTTTTTTTTGAAATTAGCATTTTAATAGCTGGCAGTCACCATCCAAGGTAAAAAATGTCATTGTCCCATTTTAACCATTTTGTGTACAAATGAAAATGAGAGAGAGATTCTTTTCTAGGACTGTGAAAAAAATCATCCGTGACTATGGCATGACCAAGAGCTATTCAGGCATAGCGGAGGAAAGATGGTATTTAGGTAAAAGAGAACTTGAGGTGCTATAGTGGACTTAGTATTGCTTGACATACACAATCCTGACTGGAGAAAAGGTTTCTGAAAAATCACATGACTGCAAAATGGTCAATTAGATTTCCATGTTTCTTCCTTATATTTTTTAAGGTTTTAACATTTAAAGTAATTCGTAAAGGGTCAAGAAGACTAGCCATTTTGGCAAACTCTAACATGGAGAATTAAAATACCTATTTCAGAGTTTTTTACCAATTTCGTTAGGTTAATTTAAATTTACTTTTAAATCTTCTATGCTTTCATGAAAAAATGCTCAACATCACTTATAATCAAGGAAATGCAAATCAAAACCACTATGAGATACCACCTCACACCTGAGAGGATGGCACACATTAAAAACAAATGCTGGAAAGGATGTGGAGAAAAAGGAACTCTTCTACACTGCTGGTGGGAATGTGAACTGGTCCAACCACTATGGAAAGCTGTATGGCGATTCCTCAAATTGTTAAACATGGAGCTCCCATACGACCCAGCAATACCACTTTTGGGAATTTACCCAAAGGACACAAAAACACTAATCCAAAAGGATACATGCACCCGTATGTTCATTGCGGCACTATTCACAATAGCAAAGGTATGGAAGCAACCCAGATGCCCAAAAATAGATGATTGGATCCAGAAGATGTGGTACATATACACAATGGAATACTATTCAGCATGGAAAGAAGATAAACACATGCAATTTGCAACGACATGGTTGGAATTAGAGGGAATCATACTCAGTGAAATAAGCCAGAAAGAAAAAGAAAAATATCGAATGGTTTCACTTATAACAGGACTATAGGGAGGCCGGGTGGGAGAGAGACA
>PVIJ01011372.1:0-55020 GCA_004024925.1 Scalopus aquaticus
TCTTCTCCCTTCCCCTCCCCTCCCCTCCCCACTTTTCCCTTCTCCTCCCCTCCCCTCTCTTTTCCCTCTCCTCTCTGGCTTTCTCTAGGGCTGATTCTGTGGTGTGCATTTGGCATTTGTGCATTCCTGTGCTGGAACATGACCTTCATAACTGACCCCTGCACCCAGTTCAAGCACCCACCCCCAGTAACGAGAGAATTATTCCTCAGAATGGTGTCCCTGACAGCCTCTCAGAGGTTCCAGAGTTCTGAATGAAAATGTTAGGCTCCATTTTTTTCATTTGGATGACACTATCCAAACACAAAACCCAGCAGGCTCCAGACAGACCTGCCAAGGGTGCCAGTGTGTGGTCCTCTGGGACCGAGTGCTCCAGCAGCACCCCCAGCACTGCGGCAGCTCAGGAAGAGGGGCCGGAGGGGCCTCCAGAGCCTTAGCTGCTTATACCACTCAGGCTTGACAGTGGCTCAGCTCCAGCAATGCTAAGAGCACCAGGCTCTCTGCCACGGGCAGTGCCACCTGCTTCTCAGCTGGTAGTCCTTATTTGAATGCCACTGGTTTTACGGTTTTCTTTGTATTTAATTCACAAAATTGTCTAGGATTTTAACTGTCCAGAGCTAGAAAGAGAAAGGTCTTGTAGTAGCAAACAAATTACCAGTGCAACCAAACTCATAGAACAGAAATGACTCAACCTGGAGTCCGGAGAACATTGTTCTTTTTAGGGGCCTTTGCATATCTCTGGCCTGATGTTCCGCAGCTCGGAGGACCCCTAAAACAGAGTTGCACCCCCCTCACCCCCAGTTGTAGGATGCTCTCCTTTAGGAATGCTGAGTTGGGGAATAGAAACTGGGACCCTCTCAAATTGAGGCATCTCTTTCTAGAAGAGAAGCCACGGGCCTGGGTGTCTTAGCGGAAAGCACTCAGCTTCTCTGGGCTCGATTCCCCTTTGGTGCAGTGAGAATCATCTCCCTCTTTCCTGTCTTATTTAGGCACGGACAGGCCTGGCATAGAGCAGCGCTTCGGAAATGCTAATCCTCACCCTTGTCAAATTTCAGGATGCGAAGCAAGTTGAACTATGGCCAATCTCCACATGCTACCAAGGGCTCGCCTTTGTAATTCATCACAGGGATTAGACCAAGATCATTTAATAATAAAACTTATTATCCTTATAAAAGCTGGTTCATGTTGAGTGCTTACTCCATGCTGCCCCTGGTACATATGAAAAACCTGTGTCAGAGACAAGCACTCATTCCCAGACTTCTGGCATCCTACTGAGCTGTGGGTAAGGGGTTCTGGGCTCCACCGGGCCAAGTGGTGGAGCTGGGATTCCAGTGTGGGGTCCTGCATGCCACCCACGGCGCCCCGTGTCTGCTATAGAGTCAGGGGTAGGAAAGGTGGAAGCAGAGCCTGGGCTGGTGCCTCTCTCTAGGACACTCTCTCCTCCACCCCATGTTTCTTCTGTGACCCCAACTGGGGTCAGGTAGGTGAGAGATGGGGGGGGTGGGGGCGGGGGGATCTCACGTGAATCCTCCAAGCTCCTGGGCCTTCTTCAGGACATCTTCCAAGGAGGAGCCTTCAGGGACAGAGATGGAGCGTCTGTACGCAGGCAGGACGCTGGGGACACTCAGCAGGATGCTGATGGCCTCTGGGACTTGGGTCTGTGGAGGGGTCTCTGTGGCTGGTTCCAACATGACTGTGCCGAGGAGAGAGGAAGGGGCAGTTGGTGAGAGGGCAGGGGCCTGGGAGTTCGTCCTCCTTTCTAGCTCAGGGACACTGTGACCCCTGGGACCTCCTCCTCGCCAGGATCCCATCTCAGTCAGTGTCAACACCCCCTGCCCATCGGAGCCCTAACTGCCATCTCAGCCCCTGGCCCCCGCCCAAGGTCAGGTGCCTGACTGATTTCTCTGCTTCCGGTACCTCTTTCACCTGTCTGCCACAATGAACCCAGAGGGCTCTTTCTAGAATATACATTTGTTTATATCACTCCTGTCACCTCTGGGGGTCTCCCCTCCTTTGCACTCTCCTGCTTTCCACTCCTGCTGATTCCCTCAACCACACCATCGCAAGCTCCTTCTCCCAATTCCAGTCTTCTACACTCCTTGCCTTTTTCTCACTACCTCCTCTCTGCTCAGCCTACCACTGGCAGAGCCTGCTCACCTGCTCAGGTCCCTCCCCCAGACGAAGCCCTGATTCTACTACTATCGTCATGAACCAGAGCTAACCAAAATGTGTTTCCCCTCATTGATTGATCGATTCATTCATTCCTATACTGGCCATCACACAAGGGGCCAGAGTTTCATGGTGCACCCAGAGGTCCCCACTTCGTATCTCCCTCCTTATACCACACGCTTCTAGAAACTGTGATCTTAGCTCCTAGTGCCGCCAGTATATCGTACACACCGACAAACCCATATTGAACAGCAAAGAAGGACTAAGCCAGCTCCCCTCCCTGGGCCATGCAGATGTCAATATCCACCCTGCAGACTGAAAAGATCTGCGCTTCCGTGGAAGGCCTGGCTACCTCTTGGTGCCAGGCAGTCTGGGGAGATGAGAGCCACATAGGTCTTGTGGTTCAGGACCGGCAGCAGCTGGGAGATCATGAGCGCATTCCTGAATGTTCCATCCTGCAGGCTGGCTAACAGAGCAGCCGTCGCCTTGAGGCATGCTGCGCCCAACTGGGCCCCAGGCGTCGGGGAGGTCATCAGAAACTGGAGACAGGGAGGAGAGGGACAGCAGGTGGGTGAGCAGCAGGGGGCGCAGTTCTTCCAGCCCCTGACCAGTCCACCCCCACCAGCCACCAGGGTAGACCATGGCCCCAGGGTCTGTCTCCCACCTGCAGGGCCAGAGGGCTGCTGTAGACATTCCCAAAGTGGCCCTCTGGGGTCTGGGCCTTCAGGATCTTTTCTCTCACTGTCCTGATGGCCAGGGCCATGCGGGTACTCTGATCCAGGTTGAGATTAGAACGCTCCAGACAGGTAAAGGCCAAGCCTGCCATGGCCGTGGTATCTGCAGGGGCGAGACATGTGACTGGCTGGAGAGCCAGGCGGGGCCTGGGGACAGAGAGTCTGAAAGAGGCCTTGAAGAGGGGACGACGTGATCGGACATCCAGAAAGTTTCTGCCAGCGTGGGGGACAACTCAGCCCACTTTACCCAGGACTCCCTTAGTTTGGGCACTGGAAGTCCAGTGTCCCAGGAAATCCCCTTAGTCACCCACAAACCAGAATGATGGACCAGGCCCCTGCCTACGACTAGGGTGTTAGAGGTTATGGGGAGAAACTGGAGGCAGGAGGCCCAAGAGGACCTTGTTTTACACCCCCATCCCCAAACCTGCCTGCACTTTGCAATCACCAGGGAAGTTTTAAATAATTCAATGCGAGGTCTACCCCCGGCAGTCTGATTGAATAGACTCAGGGGGTTTTAAAGCTTCCCACCTCCCAGCCCCCGGTCCAGGTGATTCACTATGTCCATAGCAGTTTTTTTGTTTCTGAAGCAGAATAAGCTCCCTGCCGGCAGGGGCCCTCCACCTTCTCTCTGAACACTTCTCTCTGGCCCCCATCCTCTCCATCTTACCCTGGCCTATGAGTGCACACGCAATCCCTCACAGAACCCGGGAGCTAGAGGAGACCTTGAATTACAAGGACAAAAACGGGGTGCTGGAGGCCCAAGTTCGCATAGTGAGGAAGCAGCTCCAGAAACCACATCTCAGACTTCCCAGCTCAAAGGGTAGTGAGATCGCGGCCAGACTCTCTGCAGGCAGGCACTGGTCCGAGCCCTGTATTTATAAGGCATCTTTATCCAGATGTGGCCTGAAGGTTATTTTACAGGGGAAGCTGAACCAGAAGGGTCGGCCAACTTGCCGGGTGTCCTAGAGCAACTGAGCAGAGCTGGGATCCAGACTGCAGCCAGCTCCGGGGTTGGTTCCCAGTCACTGCACCACACGAGCCCTCACCACTGGCTCCTGAGGGCCCGGATAAGGAGCCATGCCAAGGAAATGTCAGTACGAGGCCAAGGGATAAGGTGAGAAGTTGGGCCTAGGTGCCAGGGGCTGGAGGAATGCCCAGAGTGACCGAGGTGGGGACAGTCCACTCACCCACAGAGAGGTGACCCTGGTGGAGGTGTTTGTCGTGTTCCACAGCATGCAGGAGCCTGCCCACCACACTGTCGTGGACCCGCTTCTGGTGGACACACAGGGCCAAGATGCCCAGGCCATACTGGTAGTAGCTGGTATGGGGGTGACCCTTGTGGTTGTGCCCTGGGAGGGAGGAAATCGTGGGGCAGGGATGTCACCGAGGGCCTGAGTCATTGTCTCCTTGCCCCACCCAGCAATGAGCCCCAGCACTGCACAGAAACCATTGCCTGCACGGCCTGACACCCTGTTTGGGGGCTGCATTTTCCTTCATTTCTTCAGCACACACTTGTGAGCCACACTAGTTGGTATGAGTAGGCGCTGTGTTCAGAGGGAGGGATATGGTGACGAGGGGCTGGTCACGGTGCAGCGCAGGCTCTGGCAATGAAACAAACCATGCCAGCGAGAGCACACCGAGGACCAAAGTGATGGCCAAGGTCTGCGGGGCACATGGAGGAAGAGGTCTCAGAGCAGATGGGGAGTAAGGGCAGGATTCTCTAAGGAAGTATTGACGGGGAGCTGGGGCCTCATAGGGGCGGCTAAAGGTAGAGCAGAGGGGAGAGGGGAAGGAAATCTTCCAGACAGAGGGGACATATGTGAAGACCCTGGCTTGAAAGCTGGGAAAAGGCCAGTATGGCCAGTGCTACCGAAAGGTGGGTGAAGCTGTAAGCTAGAGATTGGATAAGCAGAACCTGGAAAGAAATGGGCAGACAGCTTGTGCCCGGAGCTGTGAACCCAGCAGTCAGCAGCTCCTACATGTACCGGCAACGTTAAAAAAGATGAGCTTTTATTTAAAATGCTCATTCAGGTTATCCTTTACTGGGTCTTATAGGAGGCAGGAAAGTTAGCAGAGATATGTTAAGTAGTAGGTAGGGAGGAGGTCAGGCATTTGTCGCAGAGGTGGATAGTCAGGTTCAGCTTGGGGGCTAAGCAGCAGGTCTTTGAATGCATGTGGGTTTCAGGAAAGGTTTCATCAAGGATGAGGCAGGCCTGAGCCTTTCAGTGGACAATGGAAGGCACAAAAGATGCCTGGGAGAAACCGCAAAGCCCTGGCACAGATGCTTCAGCAGAGAACACTGTCTGCTGAGCCCTCCTAGTGGCTCCCCACCCCAGCAGATTGTGTTCTCACCAATGGCCCTTTTCTCTTCCTCCAGGAACCACTTGAGCTGTGAGACCAGCCTGTCCCCCTTGCGGCCCCCAACATACTCGCAGTTGGCCCTGAGAGCGAGCAGGTAGAGGGCCAGTTGGCCCATGGAGGGCTTGGCCTGGAAGTCTCCATCGACATCATCACTAGAGGCAGACCTAGGATGAGACCAGTGAGCAAAGTGAGAAAGTGCTATGCTGGTAAAGCTGGCCTGGGGGTCCCCTAAAAATCATAAAGGGGGAAAATCCTAGCAGCTGGGAACTTTGCTAGAACTGCCAAAAGCAGAGGTAACAAGCTAGGTAAGTTACAAGGTGCACACCACGCATTTTTTATAAAGATGAAACGTTAAACTCAAGGACAAACTCTGGGCTCAAGCATCCAAGTGATCTGTGCCTGCCGCTCCATTCATTTCACATGTTATCCACACACTGTCCCTTTTCTTTCCTCTCTCTCTCCTGAGAAGGAAGCCCCTGACTAGTCCACTTCTCCCCAGCCACCAGGGTAGACCATGATGGTTAATTTCATGAGAGGAAATCCAAGGAGGAGATGCCTCATGGCTGCTTCTGATTCTTCATCGCTCATCCAAACTCCTATGCTGGACCTCAGAACCATCCTTCCCTTCAAGCTCCCTGGAACAGAAGCACTGAAAGGGTCAGATGCTGCTTCTGGGCTCAGTATGAAGAGTGCACTTATGGATTAGTAATGTCTGCTTCAGGCATAAAGGAGCAAAGAGCGTAAGATGCTTCTGGCTCAGTACCAAGAGTGCAGTCATGGATTAGTAATGTCTGCCTAAGGCATAGGAGGGGAGCAAAGAGCATGAGATGCTTCTGGGTTCAGGATGAAGAGCACAGTCATGGATTTGTCATGTCTGTCTCAAGTACAGATTGGTGCTATAGCAGCAGGAGGGCACTATATTGGCATCTGCCATCTAATCAAACCAAACTCTTCATTGTACGGATGCAAAAGGATCCAGAGGAGACAAAACTTGCCTAAGGCCTCCCAACAAAACAGTGACAGACTCAAACCAGAATGCATCTCTCCTGTCTCTTAGGTTGTGAGAAAGACGTGGGGAAAGGAGAAGAGAGTATGCAACCATACCCCAGGAGGCTTTGTTGGTAATTGAGCTTGAGGTTGTGCAGGTAGAGGGCCTCCTTGGCCCCAGCCTGCAGGCTGGACAGGCGCAGGCCCACATAGATGCTGGGATTCAGATGTTCCGGGGAGATCAGGTCCATCCAGGGCAAGATACGCTGGCCCAGTCTTTCTACTATCTTGCTGTCTACCTCTGGTATTTCTTAAGAAACAGAACAGGACAAGTGAGGTTTTGGGAACAAGTCACCATCAAAGAACTACCTTACCTTCTATGAAATCTGGCCATAATGAAAAGCAGCGGGGGAGGGTGTGGGGTGGGGAAGAACATTATCCAGAGGGAGCAGCTATAGCAGGTAAGGGAGAGGTGGTAGGCCCAGGGCAGAGGAAGCTGGTGCCAGCCAACCACTCTGCCATCAGGAGTGTCAGAGAGACTGGATACCAAGCTGCATGGTGTGCCCCAGACACCACGCCCACTGTGATATAAGTGCTGTTGTCATCACTTTGCACAAAAGAGGAAACAGAATTTCAAAGCAGTATGGGTCTCCCACGAGGCTGCAGAGCCTAAGATGGACCTGTCCGCAAAGCCCCTGCTCTCTGGCCTCTGCTCCCACTTATAAACACTTCAGTCCATGTGGAAAACATAGTCCACATCCAATTTCAGAGACACTGTAGACTGCCCACTGGCTGGCTGGTGAGGTTCATGTGTGCAGACCTCAAAATGATGCTTGTCTGGCCACCTCTGCCTGGGTGCCAGGCCTAACAGGTGAACTGGTAGAGAGCCATTGTTGGAACCACTTCTCTGTGTGCTGTGGGATTTACTTGAACCTGTGTAATCAAAATGCCAAGTGGGCAGCCAAAGGCTCAGAGGTATTTCCCAGCTCCAGTGGATTGCACCTCCCTCCCTTGGGAAAGGGACCTTCGCAGAGTAACTTGCCCTGAAGGCACTTTGGACTTTTCCCCATTTACTGCCTCCTGGGGACTACAGAGAGGCAGCTGCTTCAGCTGTGCTACAGCTGGGATGTGGGCAGTGACCCCTCCCAGGGGATTGTTGGCAGAGCATGTGGCCTGCCTCTTGGGCCTCCTGGCATGAAACCCAAGGTTCCACTCACACAGCCCCATCCCCCTAGTTTGGGTCCTAAGTCTTATGCCTGTCTCCCAAAAGTCACAGATACTGCGGCTACTAGAGATGGGGTATGCAGAAGAGTGGGTGCCTTCTTTTCTCTGTCTGTCTCTCTCTCTCCAGTTCCTACATCTCTCAGGTTATCACTCTGTTTATCTGAGCCCCGCTTTCCCCCTCCCTTTTCTTCAAGCTTGTGAGGAGCCCCACCTGCACCCGGGCCCTGACCTCCGCCGTGGTGAGTCAGCCCTGGGCTTCCAAGTGATAAGAGGAGCTGGACTGTAAAGAGAGGTTGATGACCACAATCCAGCCTCAGGGGGAAGGAGCCAGGCAGATTCACCCAGGGCAATAAAAGTGGCTGGGACACGCTGCCCCTCCACCCCACCCTTGGGAATGCCAGCTCCCAGGAACTCCGATTCTGCCAGGCAAGGCTGACAGACGTGGACACTGGGAGGCCCAGGAGCCCGCCTGGCGCAAGCACGGACACAGCATCCTTGTCAATTCCACGGCATCCTTGTCAATTCCACGGCCATACAGAGCTGAAAACAGTGGCCTGTGGGATCCTCACTCACCACAGCAAGGCAGGGGAGCATTTGACAGGTGAGGGAGTGAGGCCGAAACCAAGTGTCTCAGCAGTGGGATGTCTCCCCAAACCCAGTCCAGGATTCTCCCCCATGGGAAAGGGACTCTTGTCAGGTCAGGTCTATGTGGAAAGGTTCACACCAAGTGAAGATGAGGACCAGGCCCAGATCTCCCTTGGGGGCTGCCTGGACAAGAACCAAGAGCCCAGGGCTCAGGGGTCTGCCTGGACTTGCGAGACACAGGCCAGAGTCTCTGGTCCCCAGCAAAGGCCCTGGCCTGGAGTTCTAAACGCTGAGTTGGGAAAAGTCTTGGAGAGTTGGAACTTCTGGAATTTGAGGAGGGAGAAGAGAGGCCAGAGAGCCCCAAGTCCAGAGATTTCTCTTTCCTTGCTCCTGTGTGCTCAGACTCACAAGCAGGTCCCGAGAGGCCCCTGGGGCCCCAGCCTTGGGACACGGAGATCAAACAGCCAGGCCTCTGGGTGTGGATTTAACATAAATATCTTAGCACCACCAGACCAGCCTGCACCCCTCTTAAACTAGCTGTCAGGGTCTTCCATTCACTTCCTTCAGCCTGGGGTGCTGGTCCCCCACTCCTTTCCTTGCCAGCTCCTTCTTTCCTTCAAATTAGTTTTTATGTTGCCTCCTGGTCCTTAGAAAACCTCTCCTGACCTCTCTTCCGAATCCCTGGCCCCTGGCCCGCTCTCCTCGTGCTTGGTGGGCTTCCTCTGGCACCACAGCCCCAAACACAGCACCCATTGGCCTCGTGACTCCTTTGGTCGGCCCCCTGCCCTAGAAGGGAAGTTCCAGGGCAGCGTCTTCCCCCCAAGCCTAACACAACCCCTGGCACAGAGGAGGTGCAATCAATGCACCTTGAATGAATAAATAAACAAGTGACGGAATTAATGGAGATGGTCTCACCTGGTGAGGGGGCAGACATATAATTAATCTCAATACAACGTGCCGGAGGTGGCGGTCCAGCTAAACCCGAACTGCTGTGGGAGCTCAAGGAGCAGGTAAGTCGCTACCACCACTGCCCACCACCATGTCGGAGCCTCCGTTTCCCCAGCTATGTAAAGAGGGGCTTGGGCAAGATGGCCCTCCCTCTGAAGGACCCAGGAGGAAAGATCCGGTTACTCACCACAGATCTCAGCGAGAGCCCCCAGGCCCCCCAGCAGGAAGAGGAGGGCCCTAAAGCACCCCATGGCAGGAGTAGGGGTGAGCAGCAGGCGGGAGGTAGGACAGTCTTCTGGTGCTGGCCTGCGGACTGTGCTGGCCACAGCTGGCCACTGCTCTGAAGAGGCGGCTTCCTGTCACTGATTAATCCCTCCACGCCCGGCAGGCTGCTAAGTCAGCAGAGAAAGGGGAAAACGTTTGTAGCTGAGGGGAAAGGAAGGCCAAAGAACAGGGGAAGGGCTGTCCTGGAGGTAGGGGAAAGGGGAGGGGAGACCAGTGGGATGGTGTGAGACTCCTGGAGGCAATCACATTTGGGGTCCCCACTGCCTAGAGTGCCCTGGGTCAGCGCACAAGTCCAATGTCTGATCTGCAGAGACTGTCCCCGACGCCTATCTGGTGCCCCCCCCCCCAGTGTCCCAGCAGTGGGCAGGCGTGTTGGGGCACCTACCTGGTACCCCTCACAAAAGGAGCCCCTGGAAGCACCCACTTTGGTCTGGAAAGGGAGCAGAATGGGGGTAGCAGCCGTCACATGAGCGAGACTGCCGGGAGTCAGCTGGTCTATGCACACACTTCCCAAAGGCGGGGGCTGGCTGGACCCGGACCAGACCGGCCAGTTTTCACAAACACCGGAAAGCTGGGAGCCTCCGGAGACCGGGCCAAACAAAATAAGATATGAGGCGGTATTTAACCTTTTGAGACACAGACCCTGGTAGCAGAGCTACTTGTCAGAACTAGGAAAGTAACCTTAAAAAATCTCTCAAAGAGGAGAGAGAAAAAGGGCTCCTCATCTGCTCAGCCCCCCAGGAGGATCAGTGCACAGACATTCACTCTGGCAGTGCTGTGTGACCTTGGCTGGTCACTTAACCTCTCTGAGCTGGAAATAGTTTCTCCTATGTGAGAAGAGATAGCCGGACAAGATCATTCCAGTGAAACTGCCTTCCAGCTCAACTTGTGAAGAGGTTATGCCCTTAAAACACACCTCTAATCATTTCCAAATATGATTTTGATTGTAATCATTTCATAGCACATTGCCAAGTTTCATTCTTCAAGATAATCCAGTTTTGTGCCTGACTAACCCAAGTCAAACTCTTGACATAAATACAAAGATGTATGTCTGTTTACTCACGTACTTCACAGACTGAAAATTAGATAGTCTAATGCAGGCAGGTTGGGTAAGCCAGTTCTGGGGAAGGAGGGAGACCAGCTGGAGGCACAATTTCTGTAGATCATTGGGTTTGGATCTCCAGGGGACCTGGGTGGGGTGTGTGCCACGGAGCCACCTTGGTCTGGGGCTGGATGGCGCCAGCCCCTCCACTCTCACCCCAACTCCCTGCCAATTGTAAGTGGCAGGGTTTTCAGCTCCTGCCACCTCCCGGAGAGCATCCTGGAGGAGGCAACCTTGCTAGAGGGGTTGCCATCTCCTGGTGAGCACTAGAAGCACGGTGGCTCCCTGGAGGTTTTAAGTATCTTGGTCACAAAAAGTAAAAAAACCGAAAAAAAAAAAAAAGATGATTGAATCGGTTGGTTCAGGATTTCTACTTGGGGGGCTATTGCTGAGAAGCAAAAATTAGCTTGGAGTGAGAAAGTCTGCCTGTCCGTGCTCAGGACCGGTGCGCACAAAGCCAGCCACCGTGTCAATGGAGAAGATTATTTCTCCCAGGGTCATGGTACAGCTGTAAAATGTCTTCATAACTTGTTCTTTAACTGTGAATCTTTTTTTGCTGCTATTTCTTTTTTTACCTAAAACCACAAGCTATCGGAAATGTGCCATTTGAAATCACACTAGTAGGGATGATGTATGCCTGGAGGAGCTAAGGCACTGATACAGAGAAGCAGCCTCTAGAAGATGTGCTGGACTCAACATTCTAGGCCTATGTTAACATTGTAGTTTGCAAGGAGCAGGGATTTTGTCCATTTTGCTGTCTAGACGGGAATCAGCTCTTCTCCCCCAGTCCTGCCAATGGTCCTAACATTGTATTGTGTCTATTAAAACACTTCTTGGCTTACTTTTTACCTAACTCCACCCCTCCCCTGCAAAAAAAAGGTTTATATAAATTTTTGTTTCTGTGTGGTCACAACGCCACAGTCCCTCTCCCTCTTGGCAATGGATTAATAAAGTTGACGCTTTGTCAGACGAAGGGTTTGTTTCTGGTGGTTTTAAGCTCATTGAGCTAGGACACAGTCTACGGAAGAATCCAAAAGAGAAAAGTAAAATTGTAAGCCAGCAGATAGCGTGAAAAGAATGGCTATAACAAAAGGCATTTTATGGGGACTACACCTGAGAGAAGAAAACATACATTGTACAAAAATGAAGAAAGATGTAAAATATATATAAATAAAATAAAAAGCAAACACACATTTGTCTGATTAAATAGGGAATGTCCATTTTATTCTTTTATAATGTAAATATATAAAACTCTTATTTTAGATCCCATTTAATGGAGAAAGTGGTTCATAATTAATCCCCGTGTTAAAAAATTACACAAGTAGCACATACTGATGTCACACAAATTGGAAAATACAAGTTTGTAAAGGAAGAGGAAGTAACATACAGAATAGTTTTGCCACCCTAAAAAGCCCCTTGTATTTCATTTCTCCTCTCTAACACTGAATCCTTGGAACCATTGATCTTTTGATTGCATCTATAATTTTCCTTTTCCAGAATGTCATAAAAATTGAAATATTAGGGGCTTCCTGGTGATTCAAGGGGTTAAGTCTCAGCACAATGAAGCTTCTGGCAGCCACTGCAGCATGAGTTTGATTCCCTGGCCAGGGACCTAACCCATATGCATAGCAGACCTCTTCTGTCTCAACTCTCACCCACTGCTCTCCTCAGCAGTGTATTTCAGTCAATCCGCCTGTTCTGTACCCCACTCTGTCCCTAGTGAATCCTCTCACTCCCCACACCTCTGGCCTACACCCCAACTCCTGTATGCATAAATAATCTCAAAAAATTTGAAATATTACAATTTTGAAATCTTCTCCACCTCCTCCCACACCCCACCAGACACCACCCCTCCCCCCAAAAAAAGCTTTTCCAGACTGGCTTCTTTCACTTAGCAATATATAGTTAAGATTTATCCATGTCTGTTCATGGCTTGATAACTCATCTCTTTTTATTGCTGACTAATGTTCCCCTGTATTGCTATGCCACAGTGCTTCTATCCATCCTCTGACCAAAGGACATCTTGGTTACTTCTGATTTGGGGCAAGTATGAATAAAGCAGCCACAAACTTTTCCATGTGTGGACTTGTGAGGACATTTAGTATTCACATCAGTTGGGTAAATACCTGAAATGTGATTGCCAGATTACATGGTGAGACCACATTTGGCTCTGCAAGAAACTGCTGAACTCTCTTCCAAAGTGGCTAGACCAATATTACCTATTTTAAATTCTAAAAATATTTAAATTGATAACTACATAGTTGGCATGGCCCCCATTTTACAAACAAGGAAGAGAGCTAAAGCAACTTGTCCATTGCTTGGATGTGAAGCCAGATGTGTCTGCTGGCAGCGGCTACGCTCTTCACCACATAGTGATGGACACTTGGTATTTCCCAAAGCACTTGTGAGTGGGTGGCTCTAATGCTTAAAATCTTCGTCCCTTTATGGAACTAAAATCTGTCTCGCATAACCCTGGAGTCATACAACAGAAGAGGGAACTAAATGCTATGAGTCTAGCCTGTCCACACTCATTAGGCAATTGGATGTGATCGCAGTAGTGGGCTCTGCTGCCAGTTTGCCTAATCAGAGCTCATTTTACTTACCAGTCAAGTGACCCTGGGTAAGTCCTTCACTTCCCCGGGACTCACCTTTCTTATCTATAAAATCTGTACCCACACAACACTACTTTAAACTGCAGACCTGAATGTGTAACTGCTTTTCTGGATACTGCCATCAATCTCCCCTCTACCCCTCAGTATCGGTATGAGCAAAACAAAATGCTCCAGCCTGTGAAGGATCAGCTACATGATTTGCAAGAGACAGTGTGAAATGAAAATGCAGAGCCCCTTTTAAAAAATTATTAGGAATTTTAAGACATTGACAGAGGGTTGGATTAAGAGCAGGGTCACGGGCAACCCCCCAGGTCACATGCCCTTAACCCTGGCCTGCTCCTGTGTTCCTCTCAGGAATCAGTCACACTCTCTTTTAGGTGCACCCCTCTCCTTTTACCCAGTCACCCTTCACTATCCCCACAGAAATCATAATGAACTTAAATCATTCTCTGAACTCTCTAAACTTATCTTTTTAATAATAACATTTAAAAAAATACGTTTATCTTGAACATATCCAGCCATTTTAATGCCATTTCTTTTAAAGAAGTATCATTTTAATTGAGGCAACATTGGCTTACACCACTGTATATGATTTAGGGTATGGGTTCACACCTTTTTAGAGGTATGCTAGCACACCACACCCACCATCCAAACACCCACATCCTACACCACAGTCTATAGGGTCCACTCCCTCCTTTGTTTTCCACTCCGTACCTTTCCCCTTTGATAGTCTCAATTCTGCAGTTAGATTTCTAGGGTTTGTCTTGGTTTTGTCTGTTCATTTATTTGTATTACACAATGAACTCATCCCACATTTGTCGCTCTCCTTCTGATTTTTCACTTTGCATAAACCCCTCTAGTTCCATCCATGTTATCACAAAGGGCAATATTTCACCTTTTTTTTTTTTTTTAAAAAAACCTGCTTTTGGGTTGTTTCCATAATGGTGGTTATTATAAAAAGTGCTAAAATGAACATAGGAATATACATATCCCTTTGAACTCATGTTTTTATATTCTTTGGGTAGATACCTAGGGGTGGAATTGCTGGATCATATAGTAGATCTATTTTTAATATTTTAGGAAATGTCCATGCTGTTTTTCAGAGAGGCTGGACCAGACTGCATTCCCACCAACAGTGTACAGAGTTCCTTTTTCTCCACACCCTCACCAAAACTTGTTTTTTTGTTTTTTTTTCATAAGGGCCATTCTCACAGATGCGAGGTGGTGTTTTATTGTGGTTTTGATTTGCATTTACTTGATGACAAGTGATGACAAGTATTTTTTTTTCAATGTGTATGTCTTCCTTGGAGAAGTATCTAACTGTTTTGCCCATTTTTTAATTGGGTTATTTATTTCCTTTTTGTTGAGTTGTTTGAATTCTTTGTAGATCTGGGATATCAGGCCCTTGCCTGAAGTATTATGTGTGAATATTTTCTCCCGATCCATAGGGTGTCTTTCCATTTCTTGATAGTTTCTTTCACTGTGCAGAAGCTTTTGCTATAGTTTCATTTACTTTTTCAGGTCTTGCATCCAACTCTTCAATCTATTTTGAGTTACTTAAAAAAAAATTTATGTATTTATGCATACAAGAACTAGAGTGTAGGCATTCTGAGTTACTTTTTGCCTGTGGTGTGAGATGGTGGTCTAATTTCATTCTCTTGCATGTGGCTGTCCAGTTTTCCCAACCTAGTTTGTTGAACAGACTATCATTTCTTCTTTGTATACGCTTGTCTCCTTTGTTGTAAATAAAGTGCATTAAGTTTGGGTTTATTTCTGGGTTTTTTATTCTATTTATGTTAGTTTATATTAATATAAACATCTATATAACCAATCTACTAGTTATATAATTCTCCTTTGGGAATCACCATATAGAATTTAAATGTACATACTAAAACCTCAAGTGCGTAAAACGTACATTTAAAATATACCACAGGCCTCCCTGGTGGCCTAGGGGTTAAGTCTCAGGGCTCTCACTGCTATAGTCTAAGTTTGATCCCCAGCCCAGGGAGTCACCCTTGGCAGTGTGTTTCAGTGGATCCACTTCTTCTGTTCTCCACTCTGTCTCTAGTGAATTCGCTCACCCCCAGCACCTCTGGCATACACCCCAGCTCTTCTACACTAAAATAAAGTAAAAATAAAAAATAAAATATACCACGAGTTCTATAACTCCGCCAGGTCTTGTCATTTTTCAAGCAAGCACTAAGGTTCAGACTATATAAGGGGCCTGTGGAATCTCTATCCCTCTGAGAGGGAAAGAGTCCACTTTTGCTCTATTTCATTTCCTTAAGATAAAAAGAATCAAAGAAAAAAACCGAAGGCCTAAAGCCAACCCACAGCAGCTTCACTCAGCACCGCGGGCGGCCGCCTCTCTGCAGCGGTCTTCTCATTCCGGAAGCCAAATTCTGACCCCGCCTAGCACCCGTTACCATGACAACGCGCTAGTCCACGCACTTTGAGAGCCTCCCCTCTGCATCCCAGAAGGCACTGCGCTATCTCTATCTTCCGCCCCTCTCCATCCCAACATGCAACGGGACGCATAGCACAGGGCTCTCGTCGTGGGGCTGACCATAGAAATGCCTGAATATACATGGCTTTTAAACAGATTGTAACAGTCTCGCAACGAGACTGTTACTCTAAAGAGAGATAGTTATAATTTTTTCCAGTATGTTTAGTTGTGAATCTCTGGAGGGGAAGCCCTATCTTCCTCTGACTTCACCCAGGCACCTCATAGGAAGCCCTCGCAGAGCGGCTGCGAGGGGGCCTCGGGGTCCTAGGCCAGGCACGTGCGGGAGGAAGTGGCGCTGTGTGTCCGCGCGGTACTCGTAGACCCTTCAACGTGGAGACATGGGAGGCCTGGAGAAAAAGAAGGTTAGTAGAAGAGACTGTGGGCCGCGGTCCCGGGAGGTGGGAGGTAGGAGCCACGGAGCTTGGTCCCTCGTGGCTGCAGAAACGGCTGGGGTCAGCACGACAGAAGGCAGCCGCGAGAAGAGGTCGGAGGATGGGCTCGGGCAGCAGTGACTGCTGCGGGGAGATCCGGGGCAATTCCTTGGAGTAGGACTGTGAAACAGTTGAAATTACTAAGCAAAACTTCACCCCAAAAGCAGGCCGAATCAAGAACTTGTTTACTAAAAGAGTGATAAACTTTTTGTGGAGTTCACCATTACATCGGGTTCACCATCTCTAAAACACTTGTTATTTCCTCATCGGTTGAGCACATCCCTGTCTCGATACTCGGGACGGATCGGTGAACAATCAGAGGCGACCCTGTCTTCTGCGCATTCATTTCCTAGTGATGAATCAGTAATGAAGCCAATAACCAAATAAAGTTATCACAGATTGCTAAATGTGCCGTGAAGAAAGCTAACGAGGAATAAGGATAGAGGGTGTAAAGCGTTACTTATGTTAGCTTTCTCTTAGTTATGTTAGGTTTCTCTTTCTCACAAATTTAAACGTAAACATGAAAGGTCGGAAGATTTTGGACAAGTTCTGGAACAGGCAAATGCTTAGTGAGCAAGTATGGCCCGGGAACGAAGTGCCAATACTCTTAAGTGGGAAAGGCTTTTTTGGTGCAAGGACTCAGAACTTGTTTTCAGGTTGGGGTTGGGGTTGGATAGTCATGCAAAGTCTGTCAGTCACAATGAGGTGCTTGGAGTTTATTAAAGGAGTAAGATGATCAGTTTTCAAGGAGTTCTTGTTATATGGAGCATGACCTTTGTTGCATGAAAAAATTGAGGGGTGTGAAGCAAATAATAACTACTTCAGGTGTTTCCTTCAGTTTAAAAGTTTCTGCTGCCAATTTGTATTTTTAACTCTACTCACAGAAAGTGCTAACAGTAGGGCCTATAGAGATAGGAGACGGGAAATCTCCCCTTGCAGCACATATGTTGATATGTAAACAAATCATGGTGTTTTTTTAAAGGTGGTTTTCACAACCATTTTGACGCCCATAACTCTGTTGTGGGCAGAGCTGTCGTGGGTATTGTGGGATATTTAGCAGCAGCCCCAGCCTCTTTACCCATTAGCACCAACAACCAAAAATGCCCAAGGAATAAAGTCACCCCCGTTGAGAACTCCTGTCCTGATGTATAAGCATGGTGACAGAGGTATGTGTGACTTGAAGCCTCAACTTCCCGAGATCATCTTTGTATCCCCAAGACTTGGTTTGGACCTGATCCTCAATAGACAATAAATATCTGAAGGAAAGAATGAGTAATAGGTGTGTTTCATTACTGTGGGATTATTCGTAAGCATACCTCTCAGGAGACTACACGTCCATCTGTTTATATCTGACTCTGGCTAGGGGACCCCTGTTGTCTCATTCCAGAGGAAGATCTCTGTCCTCTGAAAAGGACAGGCTGAGTTGGCATTGCAGGGGGTTTGGTGCAGAGTATTGCTGCTCTGTCAGGGTTACAGAAATGTGCGTGTGAGGTAGCAGCTTAATACCACAGGCCCAGATGACTACACATGACAGTATGCTCCTTGGGGGCAGGTAGAGACCAAGCCTTTTTTTGGTCTTTATTTTCTCACACCTTCTAGTATCATGCTTGGAACATAGTAGTGTTCCCTTTATTGTCTGTTGAATAAGTGAATGGGGAAGGGGAGAGACTTAAAGCAGACTTTCTCAGCATGACCCCTAAGGGAGCAAAAATCATTGTGTATGTGTTGGGGGTGGGGGAGATCTTAGATATTACAGTCACTGATGACCAAACAGAGCATAAACAGATCTACAGTGTATCTGCGGTGGTAATGTTTCACGGGACTGTGTGAAGGCGTGCTTAAGCTCTAAAACAGCTTCTGGTGCTGGTGGTGCGGTTATTATAAAAGAAAGCGGAGAACACTGACTCTGTGAACTAGGCCTACAAACTCTGAACTCAGACCTAGTTTGAATTCCAGCTCCGGCCTTACAGCTTTGTGACCTGGGAGAGTTACTTCATTGAGCCTCTTTCCACCCATGTGAAATGGGAGTTTTAACTGCATCTACCGCAGAGTTGTGGGGACTAAGTGTGGGGAATAATGTGTGGAAATTACTAATCATCGTGGACAGTACTGAGTCAGGACTGAGTGCTTGGCATCGCGCCTGGTCCGCTGCAGCTTCACGGTCCCCAGAGTCACGCAGGTGTGGACGCCAGCAGATAACGGCTCGGAGAATGTAGGAGGGCTCCTTCTGTGCTTGGGCTCCCTCCTTACAGCATTTCCTGTCCCAGAAACCTCTTGACCATTTATCCTGGCTGATAACTGCCTCTAATATGATACATGCCCCAGGTTTGTTGTCATTACTAATGGAGAATTGTTTTGTTCCCCTCCTCAAGTATGAACGAGGCTCTGCCACCAACTACATCACCCGAAATAAAGCCCGGAAGAAACTGCAACTGAGCCTGGCCGACTTCAGGTGAGGTTGGAGAGGAGCGGGGTGAGGGGCAAGCAGTCCATTACATAGTGAACTCTCAGCCACATCCCTGTCTTACCTGAGCTGCCACAGTCACTGTCTGGGATTCTGGTTTTCTTCCCTTTTCCCCCTGCCTTGCTTTAGTGAACTGTGCTTTGCCAACTGCTGCCTGTGGGGAAACAGACTTTGTCACGGCACCTGAGCCATCAGAATGGCCCACTGGCACTGCTGGGCTCTATCATCCATTCCCCTGCTCTCTGGTAGAAGAGCCCCCTTGTCCTGCAGCCAGGGGTTCCCAGTTCCTTGTGAAGTCACATCCAGATGCCTCCATGACTGCGGGCCCTGCCACTTTGCCAGCTGCAGTCCTTCAGGCGTGCCAGCACTGTCCACCCTGACAGCCTTCGTCTCTCAGATTCTTCTTTCCTCTGCCTTGTATGTAGCTGAAATGGTGACTGCTCAGCAAGGCCTTCTTGACCCCTCCAGCTGTAAGGGGTGTCTGCAGCCGATCCCTGCATCTTGTGGTAGTGGGTTTTCAGGAATTCGGGGTCATCGAGCCCCTGCACGAGGCTCCGAGCTCCAAAGGCAGCGTTCCCTGCTCACCGCTGTTTTCCAGGTCCGGTGTGACTGGTGCCTGGCACTTTCACTGACGGAGGAGTGGCCTTTGTCTTCCAGGCGGCTGTGTATCCTGAAGGGCATCTATCCCCACGAACCCAAACACAAGAAGAAGGTTAACAAGGGTTCCACAGCAGCCCGGACTTTTTATCTTATCAAAGACATCAAGTTCCTCCTTCATGAGCCCATCGTTAACAAGTTCCGCGAATACAAGGTGAGGCCTGGGCTCTGGGGTCTGGGTCACCCACCACAGCGCTTCGATCCACTGCCGTGACCTGGGGCAGGTTGCTTAACCACTGAGCAAGCCGATGCAAAGGGGAGGCCATTTCCTTCTAAGGACTGTTGTGAGGATGAACAGAGATTACTGTTAAGAAGGTGTGGGGATCATTTGCACAGCACCTGGCAAATGATAAATTTGCTTACCTGTGGTGCTTTTGCCCTGGGTCCTTCGCCTGTGGGCGAAGATGGCATTATTTCAGAGGCTGGCTGCTGCATATCTTACCCAAAGGAACCGCTCCTGTTTAGATTCTTCCTGGAATTGCTTCCAGGCAACCAGGCTCTTCATTTTACAAATAGACGTCATTAAATGCTTAAGTACCAAGGGGAAGAAACCTATTTATACCAAATGCAAATAACTGGAAGCAGATTGCTGCTACTGAAGCCTTTACTGAACAGCAAATGATGAATTTGCTCCCAGCAGGACCTGGCTGGGCGGGGAGGGGCGCCACCTGGTGGCCGTGGGAGACTGGCCAGCAGTTGTGGGCCCTCTTGTCCACTGAGGTGGGTGACTGGCCCTGTTTGCTCCTGGCTTTTGCAAGTAGCATTCACTATGTTGGAAGTGGGCCCCTTGTGGGAAATGGCTACCCAGAGCTGCTGTTCGTGACTCCACCAGAGGCATCTTTGAGCCTCTGAGGAACATTGCGCATGGGTCGGAAGTTGGTTGGTGTGGAGGACCCTCTGGGCCTGGCCTCAGCTGCATTTTTCTGCATGGCCCCCGCCCCACACATGGACTCATGCCTTGTTTCACACATGCGCATGCTGGTGTTGGGCCCTGATCTGCCTCACCAGCAGGTCACTTGGCCTCTCTTCTTAGTTGGCAAGTAGGGCTGGAGCTGTGAGTTCTTGTTAAGTGTCTGGGGTCAGCACATGTGGGTGGCTGTCCTGCCCGTCCTTCAAGGGCGAGTGGCCGATGGCTCTGCTCATCGGTCTGGGTCAGTTTTGGTGCTCCTAGGCGTGGGCTGTGGGCCAGACCTGGGCTGAAGGGTGGCACCAACAGACAGCTGTGGTCAGCTCTGGGAGGCCTTCGGTGTCCTCCCGCCCCTGCGCCCTCCTCCACGGAAGAGGGCGTTCAGGAGCACTTGGCTCAGGGTCAGCGGTCTCCCCTTTTCCTCCAGGTGTTTGTCCGGAAGCTGCGGAAGGCGTATGGGAAGAGTGAGTGGAACACTGTGGAGCGTCTGAAGGACAACAAGCCCAACTACAAGCTTGACCATATCGTCAAGGAACGGTGCGTTGGGGCTCAGTCCTAGCACTGGGGGTACGGTGGGGACTAAGCCCCTGCTCAGGGTGCTCCCATCCTTTTGGAGGAAGCAGACCAAAAAGCGAACTGATCAATTGTTACAGCGATTGCAAGTCAAAGTGAGCGCCATGAGGACTGCTAACTGTGTGAAGGGAACGGGGGGGCTTGTGCTAGTTATAGCTTGTCAAAGGAGTCTCTGCGGGAAGATGGTTGAGCAGGCTGTGGGAAACAGGGTTCACATAGAGCAGACAGCAAGTGCAAAGGCCCTGTGGTGCGAGAGAGCCAGAGTTCTGGGGTCAGAACATAAGGTGTTTGGTCAGACCTGGAAGACACAGCGGGGCAGCTCTGTTCCTTGCCCGGCCTTCTCAGCAGCCCCCTTCATTTGTTTGTTAAGTCCGTGGTTCTTAGCCAGGTGCGATTTTGCCCTCTTTGGGAACATTTGGCCACATCTGCAGACATGTCTGGTTCTCATCACTTGAATGGGGGCTGGGGAATCTACTAGTATTTAATGGGCAGAGGCCAGGTACGCTGAAAACATTCTAAAATGCACAGAATAGTCCCACAACACACAACAGCCTGGCCCGAAATGTCAGTAGCAGTAAAGTTCAGAAACCCTGGGCTGTGTGAATACCCATCTGCTGATGGCCCAGTATCACCGGGCTCCAGATTACACAGACTTGGCTTTGTTGAATGGGGCCAGCCCTGGGCTAGCACGGGGAAAGTCGTGGCACAGGAGCCCACAGCCATTCTAACCCTAAGCCTGTGCCCTGCAAGCTGGGCAACCTGAGAACGGCTCCTGCACCGAGCAAGGCCTCCTCTCCAGAGACTAGGATAGCTCCTGTGACACAGCTGTGGCGTGGAACAGATGGAAAAAGCAAATGTCTGGATTCAGGCACGTACCAGGTGGCGGGGTGGTTACAGTGTTCCTGGCCCACACCACCCCCATATCCGGAGCCATTGCAGAAATGGCCAGTGCTGCATCTAAAAGGAGCCTGAGGTTAGTGGGTTTGTCTGTCAGGTGGAGAGTGAGGAACGTGGTGGTACTGGGGGGGGGGGCCACTTCCAGAAGGTTCTCCTCCTGTTGTCTAATGAAAAGAAAGGTCCCCATGGGCCCTTCTTCCATCTTGGTCCGGGGTGAAGCCCGCCAGGGCCCTCCTGACCCGTGGCTGTGAATGAGGCCATCTGGGGCAGGAGGGATCTGCCCTCTCTGGTTGCGTGGCTTTCGGAGCAGAGCCCCTCTGAAGGAGAGAACCAACAGTCTGGTTCCATGGTGTCATTTTCCAGAAGCCACGAGGGTCGGGCAAGGCATAGTGACCTGTGCTGGGTTCTAGCTGGGACTGGAGCACAGGTGTCACTCGTTGCCTGTCCTCCCCGTCACCCACACACCTCCCTCCCTCAGTGAGGCAGCCTTTCCTGGTGGATTTGCCCAGGGCATGTGTGGTCTGTCGGCTTCCTAATTTATCTTGTCTTGGGCCTTCCTGATGGGGGACCCAATTCCAGCATTTTTGCCACCTGCAAAGTAGATGGAGTTCTGGGTGAAGAGGGACAAGATGTAACCCCCTCTGGCAACCGGGGGAGGCCAGGACCCAAGTGCTGCCCAGGACAGGCAGGTGCCACCTTCTCCCTGGTCGACGAGCGTGCGGCACCTTTTCTACTTCCTGTCTTGGACCTCCTGTTAGAGTTCCTGTGACCTAAAGTTTCCCCCTTCAAAAAAAAAGAGTAACTGACTTGTCCTATGCTCATCGACCACAATATGTGGGAGAAGGTAGAGGCCGGGTCCCTGGTGAGCAGCGGGTGTCTTGAGAACCCCACTTTGGGATTTCACTGCTCCTCAGAGCTAAGGGGCATTCCTGGTTCAGGGGTTCCTCCCAGGGCTGTGGGGGGAAGCGGGCACCGCCAGCCCTTAGCTTAGGGAATGGGGCCTCTAGGGTGACTAGCAGTGAGGCAAGGATGTCAGGGGCCCCCCACGCCCACCCTGTGGAACAGGGACTGAGCCTGTGAGTGCTGTCCTCCTGGCTCTGCAGGTACCCCACATTCATAGATGCCCTGCGGGACCTGGACGATGCCCTCTCCATGTGCTTCCTCTTCTCCACCTTCCCACGGACTGGAAAGTGCCACGTGCAGACCATTCAGCTGTGCCGCCGGCTGGCCGTGGAGTTCCTGCACTACGTCATCGCCGCCCGGGCCCTGCGCAAGGTGGGCCCAGCACCACCTGGGGAACCCCCTACCTTCCCACCGCCCCCACCCCCCACCCCGGTCTTCACGTGCTGCCTCCCCTTTCCGCTCCCCAGGTCTTCCTGTCCATCAAAGGCATTTACTATCAGGCCGAGGTGCTGGGGCAGCCCATCGTGTGGATCACGCCCTACGCCTTCTCCCACGACGTGAGTGTGCCGTGGGGTGTGTGCCGCCTCTGGATCCTGGGCAGAGGAGAGCGTGGCTCAAGGGGGTTCTGCGCAGGGCCGTGTGGGCTGAGTTCCTGAGTATTGTCTGGGGGTGGAATGAGGAAATGCGCTTTAACCTGGGTAGAGCAGAGTCCCTGAGCCAGCCTGCGGTCACGCAGTGCCCCGGCTGGGTCACCCTGACATGTCTTTTTGTCTTGCTGTGCCTCATGAGTGGTAGACTTGTACCTTCTTCGCCTGAGCACAAGGATTTAAGGAGAGAATCTTCTAAAGTGCCAGTGTGTGGCCTGTGTGGTTGCTGAGCGAACAGCGGCTGCCGGGGCCACACGCTGACTGGAGGCACATCCCGGCCCTCAGGCCCACGGGGTCCGCATCTTGTTCTGTTGCTGGTGGCCCCCCACCTTGGCTCAGCTGCTTTGCTTATCTCTGCGCTCTCCTCCCCTCTCAGGGCTTAGGGGCAGGTGAGATTGGGGGAGGAGATTGAGCACAAGAGAAGCACTTAGCCTGTGGTGCCACTTCTTACTAGTCTCTGGCAGGAGGGTTTCTGACAGGGACCCCTGAAGAGAACTCCTCTTTTGTACCTCCTTGTAGGGCATCCCTAGTCTCTAGCCCCCCACAGGGTCTCAGTGAGTCTTGCCTCCTATGGGTCTGCAACTTGGGGACCCAACTTAAAGTGGGAACTGATACCTTCGGTGGAGGCCTTGCTGACAAGGTTATTGGCGCTTCAAGGTGAACCAGGGGTCTGGGCTACTGCCCCAGAAGCCTCCCGTTGCCCGGCTGGCAGGACCGGGCCACCCTGGCTGCGGTGCGCCAGCCGTGTTTGGTGGCAGGTTGCGGTCTGCGGGTGAGAGGCAGGCTTGGCCCTCAGCAGCCCCGTTTGGCTCCCTGGGGCAGGCATTTGCACCAGGAGCCGTGGCTCTTTCCTTCTTCCCTCGGAGGCCTGCCCCTCCTCCTCCTCCCTTCCTGCCTTTTCTTCTCTCTGGCCCTCCCTCTCCTTCCTTTTCTCTGATGCCCCACCCCCGTGATGCTCAGACTGGTCTTTGTGTATTCTCCGGGTGGTGAATGGGGCCCTGTGGAGGCCAGTCTCAGCCCAGCTGCCCGGGAGGGAGGCAAGGGCCGCTCGTCCCTCCTCCCTCTGGCCACATCACTGCCGCCACTTCCTCTCTCCGAAGACTGGTCCTGGGTGGTGGCTGAGGCCCTCATGCACCCCCTCCCCTGAGCAGCCGGGACTGGGTTCCTGGTGACGACCAGGCAGGCACTGAGGGGGGTGCTCGGTGCCGCGGGGAGTGGTGTTGGTGTTCGATGCTCGGAACACCCGTCCGAGACCCTGGCAGATGCTCGTGAAAGGACAAAGGTGTGAGTGGGGGCAGATGGGCCACCTTTTGACCCACGTGCCCCTACAGCCCAAGTGCCTGCCCAGTGTGGTCTGGAGACGTGACTGTCACAGGCCGCCAGCACAGATCACGTGACTCGCCGGTGGTCGTTGTGCTTCGATACTCCCGGGCACGTCTTCGCGTTCACTCCGCAGGTCGGCAGCGCGGGACTGGCCCCGGTGTGGAGGCAGCGCTGCTCAGGGGTTGAGGCATTTCCATCTGACCCCCGGTTCTTTGTCCTGTTTTGCTCAAGGGCAACGCTGGGCCCTTCCAGGTCCCCGGCCTGCTGGGTGGGCAGCCCATGAGGATGGCTCTGCCCTCGCCCCAAGCAGGCACTTTTCTGTTCTGCCATTACTCGGGGGTGCTGTCCTGGCCCCTCTCGGGTCTTCTGGTCGTGCCTTGTCTCTGGCTGGGGCTGGGGCTGGCTCCTGAGCTCTGAGCATCCGACCCGAGGTTCCTGTCAGGGCTTTGAGGTGCTGAGAGCTGTCTCCCCGCCCCCGCCTGTGCAGACAGACTGCTGGGGCACTGCTCCCAGCCGGGCTTGCGGTGGCGCGGCCTGGCGTCCTGACCCCAGGCGCTCGGGGGCCAGCTCCCAACAGACGTTACACGAGGACTGTGGTGGGGTGGCGGAGACAGCATCAGCTGTGACCAGACTGCTGGGTGGCCTCCGCCGTGATGAAAGCCTGACTGGCAAGATGAGGAGGAGAGTGAGGCAGGGGGCGGCGCGGGCCAGCCCATTGTGGGAACAGCCTGGCGGACGCTGCCCTTTCCTCACTCCCAGCTCCCCGGCTATGGCATGGGGATCTGGCTCAGGCCCCCAGGACGCCTGTAACCCCAGGGACCCTGTCCTCACTCATGCCCACAGTGCTCCTGGGAGAGACTCGCCACGCAGCCCCTTCCTGTGGGGCAGAGCTCCAAAGGCGGGGCCGCCCGGGGAAGCTCACGGTCCTCGGGCTCGCCACCGCCCGCTACTATTTGGGTGGTCGGTGTCTTCTTGGTCCCCGTGCCTGTGTCCACCCTGCTGACGCGCCCCCTGTGCCCCCAGCACCCGACAGACGTAGACTACAGGGTCATGGCCACCTTCACCGAGTTCTACACCACCCTGCTGGGTTTTGTCAACTTCCGCCTCTACCAGTCGCTCAACCTGCGCTACCCCCCCAAGGTAGGGCCCCTGCCCAGCCCAGTGACTTCTCCTAACAGTCCAGGGGCCACGGCCTCCTCACCCTACATGGGGGTGAGAGCTGGGCATCCACCTCTCTGACCTCCCCTTGCCTCCCAGCTCGAGAGTCAGGACCCCCCAGAAGCAAAGGTCAGTGAGGACACCTACGCGTTGGACTCTGAGAGCGCTATGGAGGTGAGAGGGGCGTCCAGAACATCGGCCCTGCACCCCCCAGGACAGTGGTCCTTGGCCCGGGGGTGGGAGTAGGGGCAGGGGTGGCCAGACAGGCGATCTGGGGTGTGCTGTCAGAACCCAGAGGGATGGCTGTCCCAGAACTGTCGCCCCTGCCCGTCCCCGACCTGGCCACACCCTGGCTGAGGCCCCACCTGCACGAGCAGCCCCGCAACCCTGCTTCTCGCTGTAGAAACTGGCAGCCCTCAGTGCCAGTCTGGCCCGCGTGGTGGTGCCTGCGGAGGAGGAGGAGGCCCAGGTGGATGAATTTCCCGCCGATGGGGTGAGTACTGGCTCCCTCAAAGGGAGGCGGGCAGGGCGGTGTTCAGCCCGCGAGGTCTAGGAGGAAACTGGGGAGAAGGTCATTTCCGCCCCTGGCCGTCTGTTCGAGGCCTCTCGCCCTTCACCCAGGAGATGGCGGCGCAGGAGGAGGACCGCAGGAAGGAGCTGGAGGCGCAGGAGAAGCACAGGAAGCTCTTTGAGGGCCTCAAGTTCTTTCTGAACCGTGAGGTGCCCCGGGAGGCCCTGGCTTTCGTCATCAGGTGGGGAGGCGACAGCCCTGGCTCCCTCTCTCACGGGCGCCTCGGGTGCCGCGGGTCACGCTGGGGCGGCGTCAGTGTCTGCTGCTAGCGCTGCTGCGGGGGTTCGGCAGAGTGGCACGTGGGGGTGGGGTGCTCGGCGGGCCTGAGGCGTGGGAGGGCGTCTGCTGGGACCTCACCAGCTTTGGGCAGGCGAGCCAGGGGCCGGGAGGTAGCCGGAGTGTCTGGGAAGAGGCGGCTTGTAGGCCAGCAGGCCCCAGGGCAGGCACCGCATGCCTGAGTGCTCTCGTGGGTCCCCCGTGTCTGTAGGAGTTTTGGGGGGGACGTGTCCTGGGACAAGTCCGTGTGTATTGGAGCCACGTATGACGTCACAGACACCTGTGTCACCCACCAGATTGTCGACCGGCCCGGGCAGCAGACCCCCGTCATTGGCAGGTGGGTCGGCGGGGCTCGCCTCTTCCTTCTGCTTGGGTTTCTGGGTACAGAGGTGTCTCAAGGCTCCGTGACCTGTCTGCCCCACTCTGCCTCAGGTACTACCTGCAGCCCCAGTGGGTGTTTGACTCCGTGAATGCCAGGCTCCTTCTCCCCGTGGCAGACTACTTCCCCGGGGTACAGCTGCCCCCACACCTCTCGCCCTTCGTGACAGAGAAGGAGGGCGATTACATCCCCCCTGAGAAGCTGAAGTTGTTGGCCCTGCAGCGGGGAGAGCACCCAGGTGAGTGGGAGGGGGCCCGGCTGAGCGGCCAGGCAAGCAGGCTCCACCAAACTGACTTTGGTGCCCTGGGCCTCAGCTGGCTCTTAACGTTCTTGTCAGAGGCGGCAAGCTCTGGAGACAGGGCAGCAGGGCACAGAGTCCTTTAGACCCTTTTTGGAGTTAGGCTTAGGAGAAGGTCATAACATTTGTGTCCTGCCTTTAGGTGTCACTTGATGTTCAGAGTAACTGAGCAGAAGGGTCTGGAATTTGTCACTGACATTTACAAAGGAGGCAGCAGTGCTCGGAGTGGGAGGCCTGGAGTCTTCTCTGAAGGCAGCTGGGGCTGTGGGGAAGGTGCCTGAAGGGCTTCGGTCGGGACGGCCTGCGTCGCCTTTGGACTGTCCCCCTGACCGGTGGACGGGGCCTGGCGCCAGTTCTCACCTGCAAGGGAGGAGCAGGCTCCCGGGGCCTACAGAAGGCACTGCCTGTTCATAGGAAATGCGGACGACTCGGAAGAGGAGGACGAGGAGGAAGACAATGAAAGTGATGGTGAGGAAGGTGAAGAAGAGGAGGAAGATGTGGAGGCTGGTTCCGAAAAGGAGGAAGACGCCCAGCTGACAGCTCTGGAGGAGCAGAGGATGGAGGGGAAGGTACTGGGGACTGCCTGGGGGTGCGGCCTGGACGCAGTCCTGGCCACTGGCCACTTTGTGCCAGGCCTGCTCCGGAAGGGCCGGAGCCCGGGCTGCCAGGGGCCCTGCATCCAGAAGCGTGTGCCCTGTGTCCCCAGAAGCCCCGGGTGATGGCGGGCACCGTGAAGCTGGAGGACAAGCAGCGGCTGGCCCAGGAGGAGGAGAGTGAGGCCAAGCGCCTCGCCATCATGATGATGAAGAAGCGGGAGAAGTACCTGTACAACAAGATCATGTTTGGCCAGAGGCGCAAAATCCGAGAGGTGAGTCCCCGCCGCCCGCCTGGACTCCAGGTGTGGCTGCCGTAGGTGGCCGTGCAGGCGACTGTGTTGCCAGCTGGCTCTGCTCTGGGGGGCTCACCCCAGACTTTGGTCAGGGCTTTCATCTCCTCCCTACACCTGCTGTTTCTAAGTTGCCGGGGCCGGGGACAGAAGCCAGCAGGCTCGGGGCCTCCTTTCGCGAAGGCCCACTTCACGGAAGTGCATCCAGCAGGAAGCGCTGCTGGGGCGTTGGGTCAAACGCCCAACGTTTGCTCTCTCTCATTCGGGAAGCCACGTATGCTGTTGCAAAAAAATTAATCAGAAAGGTTTGGTGCCCCCAGAACTAACGGGCGGTGTGGAGGAGGCTCCCAGCCCTGCCTGTATGGGTTTAGTAGCGGACCCCGGTTTCTTTGGCAGCTGTAATAACACAGAATTGTTGGGGTGTCGTGCTGTGTAGAGTGACCTGCAGTCTGTTTTTCTTTTAACCATGGACTGAACTCCATGACGTCATACGGACCCTGGTCTGGCACCTGCGATAGAATTACACTGGTTTCCCCTTTTGCCTTCCTTCGAAAACACCCTTGAGCACTTCCCTGCCTGCCTTCCAGATGTCTCTCAGGGCAAATCCTTAGGAGTGTAATTGCCCTGTGAGAGACCTGCCTGTTACGTAATAGAGCTTGCTAAATGGCCCCTGGGGAAAGACTGTTCCAGGTTGACTCCTCCTAGCGGCTCCTGGTGAAGGTCGCATGGCACCCAGCTGTCCTAGGTGGAGGGATAAATAAGGCAGTTGCTTCCAGGTGTGGGGAGCTGGGACCCTGCTCACTTGCTGTGGGCCCAGAAGTAGAGTTGTAAAGGCAAGGGGAAGGCATGTTTCCTCACCTGAGGTTCAGATAAATCTGTTTTTCCCCATGGCAAGTTGCCTGTTAACTCTTCTGGAAGCTCTGGGGTTTTTTTGTTGTTGTTTTTGTTTGTTTTTTTTAAAGATATATTTATATATACATACAAGCTGGGGTACAGGCCAGAGACGTGGGGCGGCAAGCGGGTCCACCAGAGACAGAGTGGGGAGCAGAACAGGCAGATCAGAAACACACTGCTGAGGGGAGCAGCGGGCGAGGCAGGAGAGGTCTGCCGCACCATGTGGGACTCTCCCAGGCTGGGCGTCGAACCCGCATCACGCGCCGACAGCTCCACAGTGCAGCGCAGCGCTTAACCGCTGTGCCACCAGGGAGGCCCTGGAAGCTCTGTTTTTAAGGGATGGCCTCAAGTAGAAGTGGGGGAATTCCCTTTCCGGCTCTCCTCCCTTCCCATCACCGTTGCTCCCCCCTTTTGTTCACAGGCCAACAAACTGGCGGAGAAGAGGAAAGCCCACGACGAGGCTGTGAAATCCGAGAAGAAGGCCAAGAAGGCAAGGCCAGTGTGAGTGCTGGCAGACTTGATGGGCCGAGGCCAGCTACCAGCAGCTGGAGCTGGCAAGGACAGGCCAGAGGACCTAGGCTTGGGGACAGACCAGTCTTTCCTCATTGATCTTCCTCCTGCTGCCAGCCCTCGCCTCTTGTTGGGCCTGTGGGCGGATCTCGCCTCGCTTGGAACTCCTTGCTGGTGGTATAAGGGAGTGGCGCCTGTGCTCCCTGGAGTCAGTGATAGTGGGGGCTTATGGGCCAGGAGGCCAACCAGCCCCTCACTGGCTGCACCCCCTCCCGCCAACACACATTTGGACCCATGAGTCTCCCAGTGCTGAGATGGGGTGAAGGTGAGGGGATCATGTTATTAAACGGCTGGAGTTTTGCAGCCAACTGAATTCTGTGTTTGTGAGCTTTCTTGGAGTTGGAGAATGGCCACCTTGTGCCCTGTCCTCCAGACTGGGTCAGCCCCAGACATTTCCCAGAAAGAACTGGTCACTGCTGAGAGCTGTCTGAGTGTCCCAGGATCCCTTTTGGTCAAGGATGCCAGAAGGTCAGCGCAGAGGTTCTGTGCTTGGGCGCCAAAGTCAGTCTTTGTGGTTCACATCCTAGCCTGGGTACCTTTCCTCTGTGAACGTGCTCCCTGGTGTATAAACTAGGAGTGGAAATCCTGGGGCCTCCCTCTGAGGGCTGTGGAGGGGGCTCAGTGATCCAGTGTGCACACTCAGTAGGGATAGTAAGTGCTCAGTTAACACCAACTGTGCTTATCACTTCAGCCCAGAACACAAAAGCCAGTGTCTAAAGGACCTGTGGGGCCTTCTGAGTGTACCTTGCTTTCCCTTTTGTGTTTATTGGCAGAACTGCCAAGTGGCCTCCCAAAGTATGGGCTTTGCCAGCAGCCCAACTTAAAGCCCTTCCCACCTGACCTTGGCAGTGCCCTTACTGAGCCCCAGGGTCATACCCACACCAGTGACTGCCAGTGCCTCCGTAGGCCAGGGCCAGAATCCTGGGCTCAGGTGTAGAGGAAACTGCTTCCTAGGTCAAGCAGGGTCTTCTGAGCAGCACTTGGAGCACAGTCCAGAGCAGGGCCCCTTCCCTGAATCTGGGTACCTGAGGGCCTACGCCTCTGCCTGTTACCACATCCAGGTTCTGTAGAAGAATTTGGCATGGCCACAGGCCCAAATTGCACCTATCCAGGGGCAAGGCAGGAACTTGGCCAGGCTTTGGCCAATGGAGCGGAGAACCTGAGACCCTTCTCCTGGGCTCTACTGTGGGTGTGAGTGGTAGGAAATGAGTTTCCACTTCCAGACTCCAGCATGTCTGGCATGTTCACGGCAGGAGGATGGGCTGGAAGGGAGTCTGGGGTACTAACAGGCAGGAAGAGAGGCTGGGGCCTCTATAGTGGGAAGTCAGGACAGTGGGGCTGCCTTGCAGCCCATGCCATCCCAGGTGGCCACCTGGTTCTGCCCTGCCCACAGCAGGAGCCGGCACTCCCAGCTCCAGGGCATTAGTCCCCCTCTGCTGCTCCTGGGGGAAGGAGGGACGCCTAGCTCTGGGACTAGAGTGGCTCTGGGGTAAGCCATCTGCATCCTGGTGGTGCTGCACTCAGCTCTGGCTCAGCCCTGACAGTCCTGGAGAGGTGAGATCAGCTGAGGCCTGGAGGTGGAAGGACCGCTGCAAGGTACTCAGTGAGCTTCCCTTGCGGAGTCTATCATCGCCCCTCTCACCCATCCACATTTGGTTGCCAAAATGCCTGTTCCCAGCTTGCAGACTAGCGCAGGGGACCATACCTCCCTTTAGGTCCTCAGGGCTCAGAACCCTCAATAAAAGTCAAACTAGTCTCCGCCTCCGTTTCCTCAGAACTGGCAGTCCTCCCCCCACCCCCATGCCACCCCATTTCCCAGGCACTCTTGAATCCCCTCCGGGGCTGGAAGCTCAGCCTAGCTTCAGGGTCCGGCGGCAGGACAATGGCCCCGTTGGCGCTTCTGAAACAAATGCGCCTTGTTGGGCCGCCGGCGGGGGCGCGGCGTTGCGCCCTGCGCGCTGAATGCAGCTTCTGTGCGTCCCCGGCTGCCGCGGAGGGCCCGGGAGGGGGCCCGAGGGAGCCGGGGGCCGGAGCACCCATTGGCTGTGGCTCCAGGGGCCGGGCCAGGCTGGCGGCCGCACCTGGCCGGGAGCGGGCGCCGCAGCGGCGGGGGGCGGAGGCATGGTCCAGGCCCGGCAGAGTCGGGGGCCCGGGCGGGTACGCCCCGGCGCCCAGTAAGCGCCCCGGCGGCGCGGCCCGGGGCCGAGCCAGCAACGCCAAGCCGGAGGTCGACGAGAACAAGGTAATTCCTGGGGATCCAGCAGGCACCGCCAGGTTGCCTCTTACCTTGGGCTACCCTCTGAGGTCTCTGCACACCAAGCCCTGCTCCATGCCCACCCTGCTCCTTTCCTACTCCCCAACTGAGGCTGCGCAGAGTCAGACCTCAGAACTGAGGTGTCTGCTGTCTATACTCAGCTTTATGCTTCGGCTCCCTGGTCTGGTGGTCCCTGCCAGCTGCCAAAGGGCAGGCAGGCTGGGGTCAGGGAGGGCACAAGGTGGTGCTCCCCCTACTTTGGTTTCTTCCCATGGCCCTGGTCCAGTGTTTCCCCAGCCCCAGAAAGCGGGGTGGGTGGGGCTGGAGCTGGGCTGGAGCTAGGAGTCCATTAATGATTAAACTTGGGGACCTCTGCCTGAGCCCTGGGAGGGTGGGGGAAAGGGCAGGGTTCTCTCCTCTCCCTGCCAGCCCTCTCCAGAGGGGGCCATCAGAGCAGGGCCTACGGGCTGGGAAAGGGGCACATCCCTTCTGCTTGGGGAAGGCCCTGTGCTGTCCTCACAGGAGACATGGCCACCAAGGAGAGGCTTGTGGAGTGGGCCAACGCTGAGATTCAAGTTTAGGAATCTTAGGAAATCCAAGTTTCCACTTCCTGAGCCAGTGCCCAAGAAGGGAGTCCAGATTGGTCTGTCACCTCCGTGCCAAGCTAGCTCTTTGGTGACTAACGGCATGGGGCAGGACTGTAGTCCCTTCCTACTGAGAACCACCTCCCACTTCCCTGGAGCCAAAGAGGTGATGGGCCCACGTCTGGCTGCTGTAACTCACACTGCGGGAGGGAGGGAGGGAGGGCTGGAGACAGGCAGACAGACAGCCGCCAGCCCTCACACCTGATGCCTGGGTTGCTGAGGTGACAGATCCATGGAAATCCTCAGGACTGCCCAGTTAGGAGAACCCAGTCTCCTCCTTTACTGAGGGGGTGACCTGAGGCTCCGAGAGGGACGGGTCTTCCCTAAGCAGCCGCTCAGTGCCTGGCCCTGTGAAGGCGGCATTGCCACTATCTTCATTCTCTGGAGGGGAAAACAGGCTCAGGGAGATTTAGTGACTTGCCCAAGGTCACATAGTTCAGAGGTGGCTGAGTTGACTCCCCATCTTAGGAATCTTGCCCTGGCCCCAGATCTCAGGACCGCAGCCCTGCCCAAGACCTCTCTGCCCCTCTGGGGTCCTAGCCTCTTGGATTGGACTGTACTGCCCCAAACCCCCCATTGAGGACCCCTCCCCCCTTGCCTCCCTAGCTCCCAGCTCTGCCTGACACTCAGGGGGGTGGGCAGGCTGTTACCCTGGGAGCAGACACAACGGAGCCCTGTTCCCGGCTGCCAAGTCCACTCCCTGCTCCTCACTGAGACAGGGAGAAGGAAACTCCCCGTGGACGCGATGTCCTGCTTCCAGTGCGTCCCCTTGTCCCCTGGGCATGGGTCATATGTTGAAGACATGGGCTGGATGCCCTCTTGTCACCCAGGAAGGGAGGAGTGTGTCCCCTGCAGTCCCTCCCTCTGGGCTCTAAGGGACCAGCATGCCCGCCTGGCAATGATTAACCTAGGAAAATGAGCACAGATGCAGGAATTCCCTTCTGGCGGCTGTTTGTGGAGCCTTCTTGCTTTGCTTTTATGGGATAAAGACTATAGACAGTCCCTTTTATGAGCCCTATCCTACTCCACACAGGACAGGGCAGCATGAAGCAGAGGTGCCCAGGGGGGTGGCAACAGCCTCGGAGCCAGCGGAAGGACCAGATGAGAAGTGATGGTTGGGAGGAACTGGGGCGCAGAGAATACCCGCTTTCCCACTTGTCCATTCCAGGACAAAGATAAGGTTGGATTTGGGCACCCCCAGATCTGGTCCCAGTGGTGCCCTGACTTGGCATGAGATCCTAGGTGGGTCCTTCCTGAGCTGTGCTAGTTATCCCAGATCTGAAATCTCAGGTCTGGAGCATGGGACCCATAGGTCCTTGGCTAGGAGGTGGCAGGGCAGGTCCACTTTGCCTCCCAGGTGGGTTATGATAATAATCATGATAGAGGATCATGATAATAATCCAAGGGTGCATCTCAGACTCTCCAGAAGTAGAGGTGGGTGGGCATATCCAGGGCGTGGTGCAAAGCAAGTACTTACCTTTTAAAAACCTTTGTATTATTACATCTTTTTATGCACACAAGTGCGTGACATTCCTACAAAACAGATACCAGGACATTTCAGTCATGCTAAAAGGTACAGAGAATGAAATTACCAGCTCCCACTTACTTACTCTGGGTGGGGTCTCAGTAATTTTGAAGCCATAAAGAAGTGACTGACTTTTTGGTGCTAACTCATTGTTTTGCCACTTCTCAGAACAACTTTGGGGTGACCTAGGAAGAGAGGTGATATTGGTCAGACAAGGCAGTGCAGGAAGAGCTATGGGCTTGCTCCCCCATCTGCTTGGTGGTTTAACCCCTCCACAAGTTTCTGAGCCTCTGTTTCCCCACCTGTCACCTGGGTTAGCAGATGACACTGGGAGCATCTGTTGAGGTTACAGTTGAAACAGTAGAGCCTGCAAACAAACGCTTTCTGGGGTAGAGGACACCAACATGACTGAGTGATGGTGCTAGGACTTTGGTAGTGAGTGAGCAAAGCAGATGCACATATTGAGGTATGAAATTGCACTCTCCAAATTTATAGTTTGTAAACAAATGATAAATTAACTCAATTTCATTTAAGGGGGAAAAAAGCCAAAGCTTTTGGTTTAGTAAATCTCAAAGGGTGAAAATGTGCATTCTAAAGCATCAAAAGAAACTTGCCCTCTTCTCAGTCAGCTGCCAGGCCTGATACCCAGCTGGCATCAGGACCCCAGCCAAGGGGGGCAGTAGGAGCAACATCAGGGTTGACATTTGGAGGTGGTCCTGCATGCCAGCAAGTTGGGGTCCAACTGAATTGCCACTCTGGGGATCCTCCCTTATCTCTACTCCAGCACCTCTCTTCCAGAGTGAGGAAACTTCTAAATCCCTGCAAATCACTCCCCAGCACTGCTGGTGGGCCAACTTGTCCCATTTGCACCTCCCACTGTGTAGCCCACCCTTCCCAGGTGCTCACTCTCTGGCCCCTGCTGCCTCTTTCCTACGTAGGACACTGAGGTTTAGAGAGGGCAGTATGCCCTTCAGTGGTCACACGGCAGGTGGGGCCTGGTTCAGGCTAGCCACTTTCTCCTCCTCCAGCCAGACTCCAGTTTTTCCAAGTGAGAATATCTTAATTATTTTATTTTATTTTTTTCTATAGTAATACTATTTGTATTACTATAGAAAAAGTATGTGTATTTATAGCGTGTGCATTTATATACACTCATACATGTGTGTGTATATATATTCAGTATATATTGAGGACATCATTTTAATGAATACATAAAATATATTTCAAGGATGAATGTCAAATGATATTAATCATCCCTGTTTATTGGCTATGTAGGTCGTTTTTACTTTCCCCTTTGCTAAATAAATCCCCGTGACATCTTTGCACCTCATCTTGGATCTCATGTTAGATCACCTTCTTCTCGGAACAAATTTCCACAGGTAGAATTGCTGGGTCTGAAGATGTACTTTTAAGAACCGTAATAGTTGCCATCAAATTTGTTGTCATTTTCATTAAATCCAATCAGACGTGTGGTTGGCCGTGACGCCTAGACCCAGGCTCCGCCCATATCATGGCCCCGCCCACCACCAGGTCTTCGGAGACTGCCCCATTCATTTTTCAGATAGGGAAAAAAAGACCACGGAGGTCCGCCCACTTGACCTCCTCATTGTGGCTCTGCTCACATTCCATCGAGCAGCGTTCAGTCACAGGAGGAGGCTGAACTACACAGGAGGATGGGAAATGCAGTCTAGCAGTGGGCCAGGGAGAAAAGGGAACTGAGTCCTGAGCACACAGCAGCTTCTGCCACCAGAGCTCCCTACCTGGGAGGCCTCCCGAGCGGGTGTTTTCTCCAGGTGCCTGCAAGGCTGCCTGTGCCTCCATCCTCCAGCCCTTCCCAGAGACTGTGAACCCCAAGCTCTGTGCCCCGGCCATGTTGACCGCCAGTGCTGAGCTCCATGGATACCGATGGAAGAGAGTCATTTATAACAGGGGCGGGGAGGGTCCCTATCCCACCTGCAGGCCATTTAAAACTGACTGTGGTCATAAAAAGACCCACTTAATGATATGTGAAAAAACAAAATGTGCTTCCCCAGAGACCCCGATATGGATGGAGAGGCTGAAAACCTGGGAGGAGGCTTTTACTGAAGCTTTAAGGATAGTGCCTCCGGGAGGAGGTTCTTTTCATTGTCATCTTTACCTTTCTCTGTATTGTGTAAATTTCTTTGCAGTGAGCTTGCACTGCTTTAATAATTAAGATTTTTTTCGGTGAGAGGAGTCCCCTCTGGCAGGGGAGGTGCAGGTTCTGCCATCGGTGCTCCCTAGACTGGCCAAACTTTGCTTCATAGTTTCCTCAGTAAAGTAGAGGTGATGATAAATGTTTGCCTAGAGAAATATGCGGGTATGTGATACCAGGAAAGTCTGAGACAAGACTCTATTTTCTCCGGAGTTCACATTAATAGATTAATAATCCTTGGTATTTAGTGACAGCCCATCCCCGCCACCATCTGTCTGCAAAATAACTCAGGGCTAAAGTCCCACCCTGTGACTGGCTCCATCTCGGGATCTGGTTAGGACTCTGGACTTCCCCATGACTGTTAACCTCTGGTAATCTTATGGGTGGGTGCTTGGGAGGATGCACTCAGTCGGGGCAGGAATTTGGGGCAAGGGGTGCTCAGAGCAAGTGTTGGGAGCCTGCTGCACCCTGGAAGGGGCTGGCTGCTTGGCCCATCAAAGTTCTCAGGGTGGAATAATGATCATAGCAGTAAACACTGCTCATTGCTGGGAGTGAGCATCTGCGTCTTGGGGTCCGAGACCCAGGGCGGGGGGGCTCTGAGCATGGGTGAGGAAGGATGGGCCTCGTCCATGGGCAAAGCTGCAAGAGGACAGAGCCGGACACAGCCACGAGTGGGGTACGAGAGAGTCAGTGCCTGGACTGAGCCCACCAGCCCCCTAGAACCACCTCTTCCCACCCGGATTGGTAAGGGTGAGCATCTCTTTTCAGCCGGGTGCCCGGTGCCACCATTGCTCACACGGTGGGAGCAGGACAGGCAGGGTCTGTACTGTTTCTCTTTGATAAAGGACTTGAACTCAAAGAAGGGAGATACCGTCAGACTCATCCTTCAGCCCTGGTTAGGTGTTCAATTTCCAGGGGGCCTTCCAGACTGAGTTGCTTCTTCTCTGGGCTCCCACCAATTTTAGACGAACCTTAGTCCCTGCTTGTGTCTTAGCCTCTTTAAGCCCCGGAGTTTGGCAAGTCCATCTTCATATTCTCGATGACTCTGCCCTCTGCTTTCTGTGTTATCTAGACAGGTGAGTTGATCTCTCTGAGCCTCTGTTTCTTTACCCAGGAAGTGGGTGACTGGTGATGGTGCTTGAGACAAGGGCGGCTGGTCCACTTAAATCAGACTCCACTCTGTTAGGCTCAACCCGCCCCTCCCCAGCAACAAGGGCGCTGTGAAGAATCTCGGCAAAGATGTGTGACCTTGGAAAGAAATTCATGTCCCCACTCCCCAGACGGCCGCCGCATCCCGAATGTACCTGCACGGCCACCAGCTCCAAATGGAGTTGGCCCTGCCCTTGGAATTCCTTCACCCCACATAAAAACACGCCTCCCTATTTGCGGGGTGCGACTCCACAGGCCCCCCCAACACCCCCCTCCCCGCCTGGGATCTGTGAACCTCACCTGGGAGTTGCTAATAAAGGCCTCTTTATCTTACATTCCCCTCTGCTTCGTAGCCTCGTCTATCTCTGGACCTTACATACTCAAGGGGCAATTAACCTCCCTGCCCCACCTGCCTCTCTTCCAGGCTTTTAAGTCTGTCCTGGGCTTTCCGCAGGGCACTGCAGCTACTGTGTCCTTTGTGCAAGGGCACCCAGGGTTTTGCCAAGCTGCCTGGCTGCAGAGGGCCAGAGAGGGCCAGAGATCACCCAGGGTAGAGGACCGGGGCAGCACCTGCAGGGTATAGGAACATGTCACCTGCTGTCCCTAGGGAGGGAACTTATGAATATTCACCAAAGCTGGAGTGAGAGGGAGCCAGCCAGCCTGCTGCTGGGTGTCATTGGAGCTTCCCGTTTCCTGGTGACCACAGAGGCTGCCTGGGAGTCAGACGTGGCTCGGGCAGGGAGAGGCAGCCAGCCTCGGACCAAGGTTAGTATCTTCCTCTGCCCCTGCCTAGGGGCCCCTAGGGGAGCTGGGCATCCCGGGACCAAAGCCAGCCTGGTGAGGAGACTCCGGCAGAAGGCTTACATCCCAGGCTTGATTTCCCTGTGTGACTTCCCTGCTGCGAGGGTGGAGTCCTGTTCCTCCTTGGTCCCGCCAAAGGGAAGGGCTGCTGGGCCTGACCTGGAGCCAGCCTTGTGCTGATGTGGAGGAGGCATTGTGGTTGGGGCCCCCCAGGAAGGCAAGAGCAGATGGACTGGGCTGCGGAGAGGGGGTTATCTGTCCTGAGTGCCTGTGATTGTCGCCACCATAGGCAGAGAAGGAAAGAGACCCAGAGTCTAGTCCTGTGTCTGCTTCTGTTGTGCTGTGTGACCTTGAGGGTGGCCCTGTTCTCTCTGAGCTTAGGCCTCCTATTGTCCATCTTCCAGACTGGAGGCTCAGGCCACGGTGAGACTGTCCTCAGTACCACATAGCCTTGGACTTGAGGTGCTCAGCTGCCTGCAGTCTCCATTGTGGGCCAGTGAGCACACACCTTGAAGGGCCTATGACTGGGGCCCCGGGAGGGCTATGGAGGTGGCTGAATGAGTGTTTACTCTGTGCCAGTCCCCCCACGCTGGGGACGTTCCTTGTAGGACACAGAGGATCCACATTGCCCCCTGTGAAGGAGGGAGAGTGGGCATCTTTTTCATAGGAAATTTGAGGACCCACAAGGGCCATACACTTGCCTAGCAAGGAAGCTGCAGAGCTGGGCTTCAGACTGCAGACCCCAGCCTCGGATGCTGGCTCTGTGCAGCTCTCGTGGGTGGCTCTGGCTGCACTCTGCCCTGCATGGGAGGCCATTCATCAAACATTCACCTGGTACCAATCTGGTGCCAAGTTCAGGGAGGAGTCACCCAGCAGTCTGGCCTGCAACCGGGCAAGGAGGGGACAGTTCCTCCCAGCTCCCTGGGTCCTGTCAATCGTGAAGAATCATTAATATCTATCCGTCTCCTGCCGTGCCCAGGCATTCTCTCATTCAAATTTCACAGTCTCATGACTGTTCTCATCTGAGCTGGCTCCTGGCTGCCAGCCAGCCTCTCTCTGGGCCTTGGTCTAACCTGGGACTCTGCCTGTGGTCACGAAGGACCCTGTGTGTGCCCATCCTGCTGTTGTATGTTCACTGTACCCGTGAGGAGACTGAAGCTCAGAGGGTGAGCAAGTCACAGAGGCCAGGCGAGAAGGGAACCACAGTCTTGGAGGCCCCAGTCTGTGGCACAGGAGGGACCAGCCACCGGGCCCTGCTGCTCCCCTGCTCCTCCTCCTGGCTGCCCCTGCCCAGCCCACAGCCAGCTGTGCTTCTGGAACAGCTCCGCAGCCACACGTTGGTGGTGGAGCTTCCAGATACACGCTGTTTCCCCGTGCCTGGGGGCTGGGCTGGACATGCCAGGCAGGGGCTGCCACGGTTAGTGCCGGAAGCTGCCCATCGGAGGCCCCCAGGTCCCAGCCCTGCAGCAACCTTGCCGAGTGACCCCGTCACCTCTCCGAGCCTCAGTTTTCCCACCTTCAAAATGAGGGTGACAGTGGGGTCTGCCTCCTGGGATAGCTGAACTGAATCAAACATGTGCTCTGGAGGAGCCCCCACATTGCCCAGGGCCTGGCCTAACAGTGAAAACAGGGTGGGATGGCCAGGGCCTAGCACCTGGCAGGCTCCAGTGCTGCTTGAGGAAGCCCGAGTGGGGGGAGGAACAAATGAATAAAGTACTGATGGGGGTGGGAGTGGAGGGGGCTCCTGGGCAGTCCTGGGTAGGGCCAGGGGGAGCTTGAGTGGTGGTTGTGGGAGGCTGCACTGCCCCCTGCTGTCTGACCTCCACCCCACAACCTCCACCATCAACTTCCCAGAGTTCCGGAAAGTGCCCTGGGTGAGTGGGGCTGCTGGGGCAGCGCTTGGCACTGGAGGTTTTCTCTGACCAACAATCCTAACCCTTCCCCATTTTAAAAACAGGGAAACTGAGGCCCAGGGCCACACTCAGGGTTTGGACCTGAGTGTGAGGCTCTGGTCTGGTCTGGAGATCCCCACCCTGTTTTCAGCTGTTTCCCCCACCTCCCCTGGAGAGCAGGAGGCTGAAAGGGATACTTGAGGCATGAGGCAGGTTTGTATTTGGTCAGGGGTGGGAGAGTTTGGGGGGTTGTGAATGGTACTTCCTTGTTCAGGGGCCCACACTGAGAATGGTAAACACAGAGGTCTAAGCAGTTCCCAGGGGCCTCAGAAGATAGCTGTGTGCTGTTTGCCTTGCTTGCCTCACCTCAGAAAAAGCCAGTGAGGGGGATACCAACATCCTCACTTTACAGATGAGAAACTGAGGCTCTAAGGGGCTCCTGGGCTCCTGATCTTGTCCAAAGTCAGGGTGCTGGACTGAAACACAGGCCTGGGGGGGTCCCAGAGCCTGACACAGTCACCTCCCCTTCCTAGGGACCAGTTAGTCCTGGGCTGGCTAGCTTACTCCACCTCACAAACATTATGGTGCATTACTTAAATATATTAAATACATTATACTGCCTTTTTCTACCCCTCCCCAAGCTCTGCAGAGGATACCACTGCGGAAATTTAGAATACTGTCCTCCAGTTGTTTTTTCTGGGCCTACATGTATATTTACGTATGTACGTAGATGTATTTGGGGGCATGGTGTTCTGGAACTGTCTTTTTTCCTCATAAGTAAATCATGGTATGTTTTTGAGCTAGTCTACTTAGCTGTGCCTTATTTATTTTATCGGGTATAGATGACTCCATCTGGGAACAGGCTTTGGTTTATATAAGGGATAGATGCTGAAGTTGTTTCTAATTTTTTTCTATTTCTAAGTTGCTTTATAAACACTTGCACATGTGACTTTGCCCAAGTGTTTCCATAGAGTAGTCAGGCTTCAGAGAGCTTGCCCCTTCCTTCTTCCACAGAACTCCCCTCTGGAAACGCTCTCCCACACTTTTCCCACCCCCAGCTCTGTCCACCTCACACACCTAGGAGTGAACTGGGATATGTCACTGTCACAAGGGAGACCCTCTAGTAGAGTCTCTTCCTCTGCAAATTGCTACTTCGTGTCCTTTCCTGTGAGAAATTTCTAGATGATGAGTGGCCTGGTGCCAGCTGGCTGGGCAGGCCTGAGTGCCCCTTCTCTGGGAAGAGTTTGTGGGTATCTCTGGTAACTTTCCAGGAGGAAGTGTGTGGGATCCTCCCTCAGGCGGGCTGCCTGGCTTCTGGCCTCAGGGACAGTAGTGATGTGTGCTACATGTGGACACGGGGCAGCATGTGTGACTCACTGTGGCCTAAGGGGCCCAGGACCCAGTGAGTAAGAAGCAGGAGCAGGAATGGAAAGTTTTGTGCCTTGGCCTTGAAGCAAAAGGAATGTGGGCTCAGTTCTCTGCCGGACCCTTGTCCCTCAGCTTGAACTGTCCCCGTTACATCAGTCCCCTGCTGATAAGGTTCCCACTGTTAGATCAAAAAAACAAAACAAGCAAAAAACCAGGATACCCAGGTACATTTGATTTTCAGATAAACACTATTGTGTATGTCCCATACAATGTTGGGGACACGTGTATACTTTAAAAACTGTGTTAGTTGTTTTTCTGAAACTCAGATTCACCGAGGCAACCCCACCTGCATCCTCAAAAAGGAGATGGCTGTGTGATCTGGGCCCTCTACTTTTATTACTCTGAGCCTCAGTTTCTCCTTCTGCCTTCCCTACAGATCTCAGGGAGTACAGGATTCAGTGAAGAGAGACAGGAGCCTTGGCCCCTCACTGGACAGTTGAGAAGGATAACCCAGGGGGCAGGTGGAACTGGCTGGGTCTTCTGAAAGGTGAGGAGGCCCTAGGGGGCCCTTGGTCTCTCCCTGTAGCTAGCCCAGGCCTGGGAGAGGGTCTTTTCCTTTTTACTTAGAAAATGATTTCAATATAAAGCCCAAATAGGTCTAAAAACAAAAAACTAATGAACACTCCTGTCCCCACCACTTGGTTTACAAATTAAAACAGAACCAGGCAGTAGAACCTTCTAGAACCTTCTCACTGCCAGTCCTCCCCACTTCTCTCTGCCTTGGCTTTGCCAACTGTTTCTGTGTGCAAAACCTGTCACTGCGTCTCTCTGTGTTTTTGTGTCTCTGTCCCTGCCAGGACCCTGCTGGAGGACCACAGAGCTGCGGAAGGCAGGTCCCAATGTCAAAGGCTATCCCTTAACTCTGCCAGGCCTGGGATAGTGGCGAGGGCTCCCTGGGGACAGCCCCCTGATGCTTGCCCCACTCTGTGGCCCCCACAGGTATCTGAGATGCCGCCCCAGAAGAAGCGCTGGGAGTCCATGGCCAAGGGGCTGGTGCTGGGAGCGCTCTTCACCACCTTCCTGCTGCTGCTGTACTCCTACGCCGTGCCCCCGCTCCATGCTGGCCTGGCCTCCACGTGAGTGGCCCTGCTGGGCTGCCGAGGGCTGGGGTAGGAAGGGGCTCCTCCCACCCAAAGATCTTAGGTACCTCTGGGTGGCTGCCCTGTGCATGTACCAAGCTGAGCTGGGCTGAGATTCCACTGAGGGCAGAACTCACCTTGTAACCTTGGGCCTCAGTGTCCTCATCTGTGAAGTGGACTAATAATATTCTACCTCGGGCCTCCCTGGTGGCCCAACGGGTTAAATCTCAGCGCTATGAAGCTATCCGCAGCCACTGCAGCACGAGTTCTAGCTCCCGGCCAGGGAGCTTCCCACATGGCGCAGCAGACCTCTCCTGCCTCACCCGCTGCTCCCCTCAGCAGTGTATTTCAGTAGATCTCCCTGTTCTGCTCCCTACTCTGTCTCTGGTGATTCCTCTCACCACCCCACACCTCTGACCTGCACCCCAGGTCTCGTATGCATAAATAAATAAATTTTTATTTTAAAAAAAGATAACAGCCTACCTCAGAGAGCTTGAGAATCAAATATCACCATCCATGTAGGCCTGCCATCCTCATCAGAGACTCCAACAGGGCTGGGAGGTAGGGGTGACATGCCTGCCCCTACCTGCTCAGCCAGCACAGTGCCTGGATTCAAGATGGTGGCTGTCTGCCTCCCAAGTCTAGTTCCTGACCATGAGGCTGTCCCACTCCCTCACGGGGCTGCTCAGCTCGGGCCTGGCACAGCCTGTGTGCTTCATGGGTGGTATTAAGTTGAACTAGAGGAAACATCCAATTACTGGTCATTTTTGGCCTATGAAATTTTATGTGATCCAACCAGCTAATTCAGGATAAATGCTGGATGCAGTGGCCATGGATGAGACAAGTGCCTGCAGGCTGGTCTCACTTTGACCACTCAAAGGGCCTGCTATTTACCCATTTCACAGATGAGGAAAGTGAGGCCAAACCACCACCACCAGGTGATGCAGCCTGGACGCCTGCCTCTCTGGTCATGTCCTGGCTCCTTCACCACTATCCCCAACCACCCTGCTCTCTAGCTGGGGCTTCTGAGTCTCCCTGACACTCTCCCCCTCCTCCGTCTCCAGCAGGACCCCGGAAGGCACAGCACCCTGCTCCCCAGCGCCAGCTGAGCCAGAGATGGCGATTTCATCTAATGGCTCGGAAAGAGGGTGCCAGCCGCGGCGCGACATCGTGTTCATGAAGACGCACAAGACAGCCAGCAGCACGCTGCTCAACATCCTGTTCCGCTTCGGCCAGAAGCACGGGCTCAAGTTCGCCTTCCCCAACGGGCGCAACGACTTCGACTACCCAGCCTTCTTCGCTCGCAGCCTGGTGCAGGACTACCACCCTGGGGCCTGCTTCAACATCATCTGCAACCACATGCGCTTCCACTACGAGGAGGTGCGGGGCCTGGTGCCGCCCAACGCCACCTTCATCACCGTGCTCCGCGACCCCGCCCGCCTCTTCGAGTCCTCCTTCCACTACTTCGGGTCTGTGGTGCCCTTCACGTGGAAGCTGTCGGGCCGCAACAAGCTGGCGGAGTTCCTCCAGGACCCCGACCGCTACTACGACCCCAACGGCTACAATGCGCACTACCTCCGCAACCTGCTCTTCTTCGACCTGGGCTACGACAGCGGCCTGGACCCCACCAGCCCGCGCGTGCAGGAGCACATCCTGGAGGTGGAGCGCCGCTTCCACCTGGTGCTCCTGCAGGAGTACTTCGACGAGTCGCTGGTGCTGCTCAGGGAGCTGCTGTGCTGGGAGCTCGAGGACGTGCTGTACTTCAAGCTAAACGCTCGCCGCGCCTCTGCCGTGCCGCGCCTCTCCGGCGAGCTGTACGAGCGCGCCACGGCCTGGAACGTGCTGGATGCCCTCCTCTACCGCCACTTCAACGCCAGCTTCTGGCGCAAGGTGGAGGCGTTTGGGCGGGAGCGCATGGCCCGCGAGGTGGAAACCCTCCGCCGGGCCAACGAGCGCATGCGGCGCATCTGCATCGACGGGGGCCAGGCGGTGGACGCGGCCGCCATCCAGGACTCCGCCATGCAGCCCTGGCAGCCGCTGGGCGCCAAGTCCATCCTGGGCTACAACCTCAAGAAGAGCATCGGGCAGCAGCACGAGCAGCTCTGTCGCCGCATGCTCACCCCCGAGATCCAGTACCTGATGGACCTTGGCGTCAACCTGTGGGTCACCAGACTCTGGAAGTTCGTGCGGGACTTTCTGCAGTGGTGACATCCTGCCTGCCCAGCGGCACCCCATGCCAGCTCGTTGGCGAGGAGGAGCCGCGCAGGGCCCCGCAGACCTCTCCCTTGCCCCTCCTGGTGCTACTCTGTCCCCCCGGGGTGAGGGGAGTTGCCGCGGGGATGCAGCCAGCCAGGACTAGGCCCCCAACACGCAGAGAGGGTCTGAGATCAGTATTTGACTAATTATACTTTTTTAAAATTAAATCCCCTTCCCTTCAAAAAGAATGTTCTATTTCCTGCCTCCCCTTAAAGGGGAGACCATAGAAGTAAAGGAATTTGATGTGTTTTTGTTAATCAGTCTCAGTGGTGGTGACTGCTGGGCTCCTGCAGGGGCCTGGGGGGCCCCAAGAGAGCATGGTGGGTGTCAATGTGAGTGTGTGGGGGAAAAGAGGCCAGTGGTGTGGCAGGGATTTGGTGTGCATCTGTCATATGGTGAGCTACTGAGCCCTGGATGCTATGTTTCACACAAGCATGTGTGTGGTGGGGGGGGTGGGGGAGGTCATTCCTGAGGATTATACAGTTGCTTACTCCAACAGAATACTGGGGATGTGCCTGCCCTAGACTGCATTTTCTGGGTATCTCAATTCATCTTCATCAGCATTCAGCTACGTGGGGATGCATGATCTCATGCTAGAGATGAGGAAGGGAACTCAGCAAGGGAGAGGCACTTGGCTAAGATCACACAGCAAGTAAGTGGTAGGACTGGAGCAGGGCCATGGCGGGTAGAGCATGTGGCAAGATTGTGACAGCATCCAAATGTGTGTGTATATATAGTGTGTGTGAGAGAGGGAGAGAGAGGTGGGGAGGACGCTGTGGGCAATGAGCAGCAGGCCCTGGTCCAGGTTAAGGATTCCTCCATGACCCTTTGAAGCAGACTCAATGACTATTCCATTTTACAAAGGTGGGAATTGAGATTCTGAGAGGGGAGGACACTGATCGACATCCTGTGGCAGGACCTATCAGAGCCAGAATTGAACCACCTCCCCTTCCATCTCCAGTGCCTGTACCCCGGTTTCTGCCTACCCTCTCCCTTCCACTGACCGCTCCAGGCTGCCTCACTATCTGCTGGTACTTCAACACCACCTGGGCTTGGGTTTCTCCCTTCTCCCCTGGGATTCAGTTTAATCCAAACATTATTGGTGTACCCCAACCCCAAGCGGGCCCTGAGCATGGAGCTGTCAGCAAGCTGACCTGGGCCCTCCTGGAGCAAATGTCCATCAGGGCAGATGGTGACCAAGTAACCAGCAGATGTGGCCGACCAGGGTGGGGACCCAAGCTCAGAGACATTGAGTGACCTACCTCGGTGATTAATTGACTAGTTAGGGCCAGGGCCAAAATTCAGAACCAGACCAGTTAACTCTTAATACCTCCCTGTGCGCGAGTCGAACTTCCTCCAGGGAGTGAGCATCTGTCCCAGCCGGGGGGCGGGTAGGGGGAGTTAGGGTGACTGACGGTCCCTGTTTACTGGGACTGTGCAGTTTTAGCACTAAAAGGTCTCACACCTCAGGAAACTCCTCCATCCCTGGTAATCAGTACTGTTGGTCAGACTGGGGGAGGTTACCCATGCCCACTTTGGACTCCCCCCAAGGGCCTAGAATAGCTATCATCATCATTATTATTATCATTTGGAGGGCCTCCTTAGGGATCCAAGGAGAACAAATCTGGCAGATGGCAGAGGCCAAGAACACAAATTATTTCATTCACTCTTATGATCTGCCTGGTTTGTTTTAAGATTACACTGGTCAACATTGAGATCGTTACTGACTTAAAAAGGCCCTAATCTGTAGTCCCTTGGTGTGCTGAACATGAATATAACCCTGAAAATTTTTGATTAGCTCTCATTTTGAAGCTATTTCATATAATTCATTTTATATGTTTCACCATGTAAATTTATCCAGTAGGACTGCAACAACATCCTAAATCAGCCTAGAATGATGTCATATTGCATCGCATTGCATAATACCGTCATGCACACATCATCCAGAGTTGATTGCATCATTTTCTGATGCAATGCAATACTACTGCCAGGCGGCTGCTGAAGTAAGCTGACATCAGCAGTGCACTATATAAAGCCCTGTTGGAAAGGTTGAGCATTGAAAATATTTCAGACTTTGTGCGAGACAGTTGAAGATACTGTTCCATAGAACTGTTATTATTTTTTCCATTTAGGCACAATACAGAACAGTAATGCCTCAAAAGTGCATTAATAGCGTGGACAATTTCTGCTCTATTTGTGGGGAAGTGACATTTGCCAACCAGAAGAGAAGTATCCCTTCTCAAGTGAAGAAGGCTTATCATCTTTGCTTCAGATGCAAGGCTGGTGACCAAAACAAGCCTTGGGCCCCGCGTATATGCTGTGCCACATGTGCAACACAGCTTTCACAGTGGTTAAATGGCAAAAGACCATCAACGCTATTTGCAGTCCCCATGGTGTGGAGAGAGCCAAGCAACCACATAAAAGACTGTTACTTCTGCTTTGTTCCTCCTCTTTCCAGCGGAATAACAAAGCAAAAGAAGTCGAGAAGAGTCTACCCAAACATTCCGTCTGCACTGAGACCAGTTCCACATGGTGAGGGACTTCCTATTCCAGAACCTCCAGCAGAATATTCTCTTGATTCATCTGATGAGGACAAGGGTGAGCCGACCTGTTCTTCTCCTGTTCCATCAGCATGCAGTGATCCAGATTTTCACTGGATGCATCATCAACCCCACACAGACTAACACAGGAAGAACTAATGACCTGGTTCATGATTTGGACTTATCCAAGAACAAGGCAGAATTGCTAGGATCAAGGATCCAACAATGGCATCTTCTAGAAGAAGATGTCACAATTACTTTACATCGAAAGCGCCACCCGTTGGAGCCTTTCTTCAGAAAGGAAAGTACTCTGGTATTCTGTTCTGATATTGAGGGCCTCATGAATGCCTTAAAAATCACCCATGACCCACAAGAATAGAGATTATTTCTAGACTCTTCAAAACTGAGTCTTAAGGCTGTGCTTTTGCACAATGGAAACCGTCTTCCATCTATTCCAGTAGCGCATGCTGTCCACATGAAAAAAGACATACGATAACTTAAAGCAGCTACTGAATTCCATTGCGTATAACAAGTACAGCTGGCACGTCTGTGGTGATTTGAAGCTAGTTGCCCTTTTAATGGGACTGCAGCAGGGATATACAAAATACATGTGTTTCTTATGTGAGTGGGATAGCCGAGCAAGTGAACTGCACTACTTGCAGAAGGAATGGACTCACAGACAAAATGTAGCAGTTGGTGAGAAGAATATCCAGCACCCAGCTCCGGTCAAGACTCACAAAATCCTGCTACCTCCCCTTCACATCAAACTAGGTTTGATGATGAATTTCGTGAAAGCCATGGACCGGACCTCGCCAGCTTTCCAATACTTGCATGAAAAATTTCCTCAACTCAGGGAAGCAAAGATTAAAGAGGGAGTATTTGTGGGTCCTCAGATTCAAGAGCTCTTCAAAGATGACCGGTTCAACAACTTGCTGCAGGGTGATGCGAAAAAGCATGGAATGCTTTTCGCCTAGTGTCTACAAATTTCTTGGGAATGTTAGGGCAGAAAACTACAAGGAATTAGTAGAAGACATGCTGATGCAGTAGCAGAAACTTGGCTGCAGTATGTCTCTAATGATCCACTGCCTTCATTCCCATCTGGATTTTTTCCCTGAAAACTGTGGTATGGTTAGTGATGAACATGGTGAACATTTTCATCAAGATATCACATCAATGGAACAAAGATACCAGGGAAAATGGTCCACTGCAATGCTGGCTGACTACTGCTGGACACTCCCCAGAGATGCTCCTGAACAGCTGTACAAGAGACAAGCGAAGAAATCTAAGAAGTAGTCTATGACTTGATTTTTTACAGGTATTAACTGTAGGCCTATCACTATCGGCATGCATTTCATGATGTAAACATCAACTTATTGCAGATTACAAAAAAAACTAGAGCCAAAATTAGAATTTGACTGTCATGTTTGTGTTGAGCACATACAAATTGATAGGAAATGACTAATTTTATTTCAGTGACATGACTTTTGTAAAAATTTGTCGACCAGTGTTATTACAATTATTAACTCATTTCTTAATATCACTAATATTTTAAAATGAAGTGGTTACCAATACTGAGAAACCACTCGGCCCAGCCCTGTGCCCTATGGGAACACATGCACTTCACCAAGGGGGCGACAGAGACACAAGAGGCTGAGCAACCAGCCCAGGGCCACCTAGTCAGGCAGGGCACACCTGGGTCAGCGCCAAGCCTGGGGCTCACAGCCTGCGGATCCTTGGCGCCATCCCAACGGGCCACCTCAGCCTCAGGACTGAGTCCCCTCCGTGGCAGGAAATAATGAGGTCTGCAAGGCCCATGGCCTGCTCTTGCTACACCTGTGCAACAGAGGGCATCATGGTGCTGCATCTGGCCTTGGTCAGGTCTGAACTTTGGGTGTGGGCTAGGAGGTCTCTTGGTCACCAAGCATCCATACTTCCTGATCCATGAAAGTAGGGCGGAGAAAATTCAGTGGAACTAACTGTTCCTCTGTAATGGGTTGAGCTGTGACCCCTAAACAGACAACTTGAAGTCCCTGGCTCGAGTTTCCTATGATTGGGAACTTATTTGGAAATAGGTTCTTTGTATTGTATCAGCTAAGATAAGATCTGCAGGGTGACCTTGATCCATGTGGCTGGTGTCCTTATGAGAAGTAGAAATGCCTTGTGAGGACAAAGACACACCGGCCAACCCACGTGAAGACGGGCAAGATTGGCTCCGTGCAGCTAAGGAACGCCAAGGCTCAGCGCCGACTCCACAACCTAGGAAGAGGCAGTTTCAGAGCGTTGGCTCTGCTGGCATATTGGCCTCAGGCTTCTAGCCTCCAGAGCTTTGAGACAATAACAAACAGTCAGCTGGTGTGTGGTGCTTTGTCATGGCAGCCCCAGGACACTAAGACACTCCCCCTGCCCTTGTCCTACCCTGGGCCAGGCCTCTGTTCTTCACCTAGTCCCCTTTCCCCCCTACCTGCAGCTGGAGGCCAGGCCTGTCCTCTGCTCCAAGACCTAGTGCCACCGCCCTTGGGGAGAAGTTGTGAGGCCACACGCCTCTGTGGCTTCATACCAGTTGTCACCCCAAACTGTTCTTAACACTGTTCTTAGCCATCCAAGGAGAAAAAACATGTCTTCTATCTTTGTGTTACAAGTCCTCCTAGATTGATAAATAACATCCAGAATTAGCAACGGGGTGTTATCTTGCTGTACTCCACTTTCAGGGGAGAGGTTTGGGGAGGCCCCCTTTCCTTTGCAGGCCCAGCAGGCAGTGTTTTGTGAGGCAGCACTGACAGCTCCTCTGAGTATCCCCCGATAGCCCAGTGCCCAGGCTAGTTTAGGGCCTCCCGGCTCCCCCACCTCAGTTCTGCTCATCCAGGGCCAGACTGAGTTTTCCGCTAGGCCCTTTTGCGGCACGTCCCCTGATTTCTGTAGGTGGAATCTCTGAACTCAGTGTGGGGACAGGCTGTGGTTGTAGAATCCTAGAGGCTTGCCCTGGGTACCTAGGGAGAGAGGGCCCACGTCACCCTCCCACCTGGCTTTGCCTCCTCTTGTTACAGGACAGGAGAGGGGCACCTCCGAAACCCCAGACCTGCCCTGGTCTAAATGGGTCCTGCCATCCGCCGCATCAATACAAAACATACAGAACCTTTTGTGGAAAGAAACTTTAATACAACTAGAAAGGACAGAGAAGACAAAGAATATATTATCTAAGTCAAGCACCCAATGTTACCCAACTCCTCGTGGGTAAAAGTCCACCCAAACGGGATTGGCCCAAAGCAAGTCTCGAAAGCCTGCCACAACTCTGGAACAGCTTTTGGCAGGGACCCACACACAAGGGTCAGAAACAGCCAGACAATTCTGAGAGGAACAGAACAAAATCAACATAACCATCGTTAACTTCCCCACGCATCTCTGACCCACTTCTATTTCAATCAGTCCAGGCCAGTGCAGCTTCTTTACAAGTCTCTCTGCTCCTTGGGCCTCTTCTGGCTCTCCATCCTTCTTCCTTCTCCTGTCTTCTGTCTGTGTGTTCTGTCTCCTCTGTGTGTGTCCTCTGTGTGTGTCTCCTCTGTGTGTTCTCTGTGTGTCCTCTGTGTCTCTCTTCAGCTTCTTATATCCTGCTCAGATCCGCCCTACCTCGGGTGGGACAGGGAACCTGGGACACACCCTTTCTCCTGGGGACCACCCTGTTACACTCTGACTCAGAGGGCCCCGTTCCTGACTAGCGGAACCGCAGTGAGTATCTGAGCACTGGGTTTGGGTGCTCGGGGACAGACCACTTGATTCCATGGGTCATCACAGTGGGTGTGCCCCTAGGCAGGCGTTGGTGGGGGTGGCAAGTGGTGAGAGAAGCCAACACCCAGGAGAAAGCTAAGAAGAAGAGCACAGCATGAGTCCCTGCCACTCCCATTGCCAGCACTAGGGCCTGGGGGACCCCAGATGTGCCTGGGGCCCTTTCCTTGTTGTTCCAGAAAAGTCATTAAGAGATAATTCCTCAGGATCTGGTGGAATCATGGGATTGGGAATTGTTTCAAAGATGCCTATGAATTTTAGTTTATTTAGGTTATACTTGTCAATGTTTACTGTATTTGAAATTAAGATGGAGAATTTTTAAAACACAAGAATACACAAGCACATATTTCTGCAGCTTCAGAGAGATGATGTAGAACCTAGAAAACTCCAATGTACACTCATGAGAGGATGTGGAAAAGGCAAATAATATCTGAGTGTTATGAAAATAGTTTAGACCTCAAAGGTCATTTTAAAGGATCTTGGCAACCCTTAGGGGTTCCTAGACCACACTTTGAAAACCACTGGTTTGGATCATGAATGACTTAAATTACACTGGTCAACAGTGAGATCATAATGTAAAGGGTGGTCCCCAGAAAAAAGGGTATGTCCCAGGTTCCCTGTCCCACCCAAGGTAGGGTGGAACTGAGCAGGATATAAGAAGCTTGAGGAGACACACACAGAGGAGACAGAGCACACAGACAGAAGACGGAAGAAGGATGGAAAGCCAGAAGAGGCCCGAGGAGCAGAGACTTGTAAAGAAGCTGCACTGGCCTGGACTGATTGATATAGATGTGGGTGAGAGACAGGTGGGGAAGTCAACGATGGCTGTGTTGATTTTGGTTTTGATTTTGTTCTGTTCCTCTCAGAATTGTCTGACTGTTTCTGACCCTTTTGGATGGGTGTCTGCCGAAAGGTATTTTGGTTCCTCCCAGAATTGTCTGACTATTTCTGACCCTTTTTCTATGGGTCCCTGCCAAAAGCTGTTCCAGACTTGTGGCAGGCTTTCGGGACTTGCTTTGGGCCAATCCCGTTTGGGTGGACTTGTACCCACAGGAGTTGGATAACATTGGGTGCTTGACTTAGAAAATATATTCTTTATCTTCTCTGTCCTTTCTAATTGTATTAAAGTTTCTGTTTCCACAAAAGGTCCTATATGTTTTGTATTGATGCGGCGGATGGCAGGACCCATTTAGAACAGGGCAGGTCTGGGGTTTCGGGGGTGCCCCTCTCCTGCCCTGTAACAATAACTGACTTAAAAAGGCCCTAACCTGTAGTAACTTGGTGTGCTGAACATGAAATAACCCTGAAAATTTTTGATTAGCTCTCATTTTGAAGATATTGCATATAATTCATTTTATATGTTTTACCGTGTAAATTTATCCAGTAGGACTGCAACAACATCCTAAATCAGCCTAGAATGATGTCATATTGCATCGCATTGCATAATACCATCATGCACACATCATCCAGAGTTGATTGCATCATTTTCTTTTTTTTTTAAGATTTATTTTTTTATGCATACAAGCTGGGGTACAGGCCAGAGGCGTGGGGTGGTGAGAGGGTTCACCAGAGACAGAGTAGGGAGCAGGACAGGCAGATGGATGGAAATATGCTGCTGAGGGGAGCAGCGGTCGAGGCAGGAGAGGTCTGCCGCACCATGTGGGAATCTCCCCGGCCGAGCATTGAACTTGCATCGCTGCTGCTGACAGCTCCACAGCGCAGCACTTAACCGCTGCGCCACCAGGGAGGTCCTGCATCATTTTCTGATGCAATGCAATAAATAATATGCCAGGCAGCTGCTGAAGTAAGCTGATGTCAGCAGTGCACTATATAAAGCCCTGTTGGAAAGGTTGAGCATTGAAAATATTTCAGACTTTGTGCGAGACAGTTGAAGCTACTGTTCCATAGAACTGTTATTATTTTTTCCATTTAGGCACAATACAGAACAGTAATGCCTCGAAAGTGGGTTAATAGCGCGGACAATTTCTGCTCTATTTGTGGGGAAGTGACATTTGCCAACCAGAAGAGAAGTATCCCTTCTCAAGTGAAGAAGGCTTATCATCTTTACTTCAGATGCAAGGTTGGTGACCGAGACAAGCCTTGGGTCCCGCATATATGCTGTGCCACATGTATAACACAGCTTTCACAGTGGTTAAACGGCAAAAGACCATCAATGCCGTTTGCAGTCCCCATGGTGTGGAGAGAGCCAAGCAACCACATAAAAGACTGTTACTTCTGCTTGGTTCCTCCTCTTTCCTCCGTCTGCATTGAAATGACCGGTTCAACAACTTGTTGCAGGGTGATGCGAAACAAGCATGGAATGCTTTTTGCCTAGTGTCTATAACTTTCTTGGGAATGTTAGGGCAGAAAACTACAAGGAACTAGTAGAAGACATGCTGATGCAGTATCAGAAACTTGGCTGCAATATGTCTCTAAAGATCCACTTCCTTCATTCCCATCTGGATTTCTTCCCTAAAAACTGTGGTATGATTAGTGATGAACATGGCGAACATTTTCATCAAGATATCGCATCAATGGAACAAAGATACCAGGGAAAATGGTCCACTGCAATGCTGGCTGACTACTGCTGGACACTCCCCAGAGATGCTCCTGAACAGCTGTACAAGATACAAGTGAAGAAATCTAAGTAGTCTATGGCTTGATTTTTTACAGGTATTAACCATAGGCCTGTTATTATTGGCATGCATTTCATGATGTAAACATCAACTTATTGCAGATTACAAAAAAACTAGAGCCAAAATTAGAATTCTACTGTCATGTTCGTTTTGAGCACATACAAATTGATAGGAAATGACTAATTTTATTTCAGTAATATGACTTTTGTAGAAATTTGTTGTCCAGAGATTGGCATGCATTTTGTGATGTAAACATCCATTTATTGCAGATTACAAAAAAAAACTAGAGTCAAAATTAGAATTTGACTGTTATATTTGTGTTGAGCACATACAAATTGATAGGAAATGGCTAATTTTATTTTACTGATATGACTTTTGTAAAAATTTGTTGACCAGTGTTACATAAGGGACATAACCCAAAAGGTCAGCTCTTAACACTGTCACCACTCCACTGTGTGACTTTGAGCCAGCCCCATCTCTTTCAGGGTGCAGGTTCCTTGCCTCTCAATTATACCTGCTCACAAGCCAGTTTCCCCACCTTGTGAAATTCACCAGAGGAAACACTCACACATTTGTGCAAAGGAGCACCTGCTGGTTCCCCCCAATTAAGTGTTTGCAATAACAGAAAATTGGACCCTAAAATGTCCAGCCCTAGAATGCTGGTTAAATATATGTCAGCCCTTCCATTCTGTGAAATATTATGCAAGCATTAAAAAGGACAAGATGGATTAAAACATTCTCAGATGGGTAGATATCTGAGCCACAAATATTGTCTAAAGAAAAAAGTGAGTTCCAGAATAATACAATATATGAAATCATATATTCTAGATGTTTCTATTTTATTGCATTGTTATATATATATATTTAAGATTTATTTATTTATGCGTACAAGCTGGGTTATAGGCCAGAGGTGTGGGGTGCTGAGAGCATTCACCAGAGACAGAGTGGGGAGCAAAACAGACAGATTAACTGAATACACTGCTGAAGGTGTTGGGGGAAAAAAGGACATCTGCAACAAACTCCACAGATAGGTTTATGGATCAAAGAGATCCAAGACACTAAGGGCTACTAATCCCTTAATGCCATCGTCATCACTGAAGAAGAGAGGATTACTGGGAACTGAGGGGTGGAGTTAAGCAGCCAGGTTTGATATAAAACCAGACTTGTGGACCTTGGGGCTCTCTTGGCTTCTCACCAGGCTACAGCATGCCATTGGGGGTTTCCAGCTCTTCGCATCTGGTAGGACGTATTTGCAGATTTCTCTCTCTCTCTCTTCTCTTTTGTCCCTGAGTTATTCATTTTTTATGTCCCTTCCTTTTGTTTTTTTTTTTTTTTTAAAGATTTATTTTTTATTTATACATACAAGCTGGGGTACAAGCCAGAGCTGTGGGGCGGCGAGAGGGTTCACCAGAGACAGAGCGGGTAGCAGAACAGGCAGATCAGAACTACACTGCTGAGGGGAGCAGCGGGCGAGGCAGGAGAGGTCTGCCGCACCATGTGGGATTCCCCCCGGCCGGGC